>JAUESI010020258.1:0-11692 GCA_032275145.1 Synergus laeviventris | reverse complement strand
ATGCGCGAGATACATTTTCTTGGTTGTCGCGTTCGTCTGTATCCCTCCTCTGTTACGCTAACGGGTTAAGTGGAAAAAGTCTTCGTCACTCGGTTGTGTGCCGTAATTTCGGTGGTGAAGGTTTTTCCATTTAGCTAATTCCTAAAAGTTTAAACTCTACCTTATTATTTTAAACTCTAAAAATATATTTATTTTTATGTATTTAAATTTAATCTTGATCGGAGTTAGTAATGTCGTCTTTTCTATGCGCCTTGGCGTATATCAAATAGAATATAATGTATTGAAATTTACTTGTCTTCAAATTCTGGGAATATTTAGAGGTAGTTCAGGAATAATGCCTCATATATTGAAATATAAATATTAAAAATATATAATTTTTTCAGAATTCGGTGAAGTACCCTTATATGGATAAGGAAGATCGTAGGATCATGTAGGCCATAAAGTGGAGCTAATAAAAGGTAGCAGTATTTGGATTCCGGAACATGAGAAGAGCATAATGCAGCCCGACGGAAATCACCCCACAATAATTAATCAGAAGCCTGCTCCTGAAAGTTTAACGATGTCGAAGAGCGATTCTCTCATATATATCAAATTTAATTTTTTAGGTCTCTTATAATATAGAAACTAACTAAATTTATTTGAAATAATATAAGTATAATAATAATAACTTTCATAGACTAATTTGTAATTATACGCATGGATTTAACTGTTAATTTCAAGATTAGGAATATATGTCTCCTAATTTGTTTAGAATAATAAGAAAATATATGTAACTCATGTAACTATCTAATTTTAAATATAAAATAAAGTTATTTTTAACAAATTTTTATAATTGTTTAATATGCATCAGAATGAAATAATAATTAAGGGATTGTGGTAATTATCATAAGAGCTAATTTTGTTTCGCCAATGATCGGTAAAAAAGGTTTCTCGACGATTTATCTTCTTTACCAATGGAGCTATGACGTAATGTTCTTCAATCCCTTTATAGCTTCCAAGTGATAAAATATTCGTCCCAAGTCGTAAAATTTCCGACTCAACCGATACAATTTTCTACTCGAATTATGTCTAGTTCAGTCTCACCTACAAGACACGAAAACCACAGGCAAAATTGGTCTTGAAAAGGTCTTGATTAGGGGCAATTTAAGTCGGTCTTGAGGCGAAATATTTTTACTCGGGAATTGAGACTCTTTGAGCTTTTCTTTAGAGTCAAAGAACATATAAGGAAAAATACCTTCATGTGTCCACAATTGGATTTTTGAATCAGAAAAATCAGAGAAAACAGAATTTAGTACTTTGTATTAATTAGGCATGATGCTAATTTTTCTAACGACGAAGCCATAAACCTAAATGAATCTATAAATCTGAATTTAATCTCACTATCCTTCACATATTTTGTAAAGGAGATATATTTATCCTTATTTAAGGGTAGGAGTTGTAGAAGGCCTTCGAATTCAGTGGAAATCGCATGGATAATAAAATGAGCATCATAACCACTTAAATTAGGTAGAACAACAGGTATCGTTCGACAATCTTGATAATTCAAATTACAATTTTCATGAGCAGGTCCGCGATATTTTCCAGTTAGATGGCAATGATCTCGCAATTTTTTATCTTCAGGTGCTATTGTCAGTTCACAAATGTGACAAGTTCCACTGTGTTCGGAATTTACTGTAGGTAGATTTTGTTAACGGTGTGAGATGAGCGTGTGTGATACGAGAGTTTGTTTTCTTCTCGCCTTTGTTCAGCGAGGCTACTCATTCCTACCGTATTTACCATTGCTGGCTATTGTGAATTTAGAAATAGCTATGTCGATCATCTCTTTCTGACGCATTAAAGTATCGCTCTTATTTTGTTAATACGATACGTCACTAGACGAATCGTTGTTACAGGGTGAGTCTCGAAACCTGTCTTACTGGAGACACACGAACTTCTTACTCCTTGCTTTTCGTGCTTTATATTTTATTATATTTCTTCAATTGTGCGAGTTTGTGGTAATTGCCTCTCTTATAAGGCAAATGTACTTATAATTAACAAGAATAAATCTGATTGTGTGCTTATAGTGAACTTTGCTGACTCTAGTGTCTCTATTGATCCCACATTATAATCCTGCAAAATACCTGTGACCATTTTTTTAGTGTTTAACTTGAACACACTGTCTCTTAAAGCTACCTTTTTCTAAAGAGTTACGACGTCCATTGGTAGAGGATTTATAAAAATATTATTAACTTTTTGTCTAATTGTTCAAACTCTTCAGCAAACCACTTGGGAGGATCCACTTCCTGCAGGACATGCTTTATATTCAGAAAGGGAATCGTCATAGCTACATTTTACATAATAGCCTATAATAAGTATCTTATGATTTTGAAAAACTTCAGTGTTATTATTCCTTTCTTCCTGAGATTCTTCTTCAGGAATCAGCAAGCACTCACTTTTAGCATAAACTACAAAGGGCACCTTTTCCTTATTTTTATAGTTCTTAAACTCAACAAAGTTTTGTTCAGGTTTCGGTAGTATGATTTTACAATGATTTATCTTTTTACAAGTGTCTTGATGATCAGATAACTTTTCTTGCATTGAAAAATAATGTAGGCATCGATCACAAATGTACTTTTTAAATGTTTTTTCGACAGTTGTTGACTAACTAAATTAGACAGGTCTTTAATCTACACATAGTGGAAATTTGAAAATTCAATCCCTGTATCATCGAACTCATATATATCGTCGGCATACTCAGCTTGTACATGCAAAAAATTAATATGGCGGTCTCGCTTTTGTGATGTAAGATGAATAGGAACAACAGTATAATTATTACATTTCCGTCTTATAAGATCATACATGTTGACTCATATGTAATTTTCTTTTAACTTTGAAATATTTTTTGAGATTACCGAAAACTCTATACCATTAAAGTCTAATTAGTTTTCATACGGTTTATAATTATAAAGACTGTAGGAATGCTCTCTAACAGGATGTAAAGCTGGCAAGAGTGCCCATTTAAATCACTTTTCATCACCATTGTTCTGTACATTCACATATGCATTTTTTAATTTTATTTCTAAAGGTAGACCGATGTAGGAATTCCCTCGCCTAGGATTACATTTATTTACATTGATTTCTAATTTCATGATTGAATTTTATGTCCAATCGGAATCGGTTTCTTGAAATTCTTACATTCTGCGCAAGATTGGTTGCCTTACATTTACATCGAACCAATTTTCTAATATAGTAGTAGGGAAAATTTCATTGGTTTTAGAAATGACTAGTATAAGCTTGATTTACTCTTCTTCATTCATTGCTTTTCTAAATTTCGCACTGCGCACAGCATATAACAATATTGCTCCATACTTATTCAATATGTCCGGGATATGTTTTTCAAATGAAATTGAAGTATCATCGAGGAAGGCACTTATATCATATGTACATTTACAAAGTTCAGGATAATACCACAATATAATTTCAAATGTTGTCATTCTTCATTTAAACTAATATGAATATTCGGATTCGAGTTCAATTTAGCACATGTGAGTTTCTTTTTTTAGTATTCTGACTATAGCATATTTTGCTAACCAGTTTGTTTAGTAATTCGGTGCGCAAAGTCCCTGCGCATCATTTTACTACAGTTGTTTGTAAATACTGTTATCTTCTGTAGTTATTATTCCAACAAATTTACTAATTTCTCCTATTAAATTGATAATTCTGACAGCAGCTACGAGTTACTATTGAAATTAGTAAATATTATTGAAACATGCTTTTTGCCCCTTATTGTAAAGTTCAGATAGTAAAATCTACGGTGATTTTTAACAAAAAATACTAATCAAGGTTTCTTAGTGTAGCCGAAAAGTGCGAAGCGAAAACGCTCTTATAAGGTGAGAACGTATTATGCATATATTTACATGTATTGCGTCAGCCGAATCCTGAGACACTTTTTGACGTTTTTCTTGTTATTGAATTCTTTTTTTTATACAGTTATCGATAATTTTATCGAGTATGGAAACGTATAAGACCGTAGACACGATGTTTCAGGCCGACCTGTATCAGTGACTATAAAAGAAAATGTGGAGAAAATTACAGACTATTTCAAGGCTAATTCAAATGCGTCAATTCCGAAAGCTACCCAAGCTTTGAAACTGCCTAAAACATCACTACACAAAATTTTAAAACATTTTCTGCAAAATTATCCCTAACGTTCTATAGGTTGAATTATGCAAAATGATAACTGAAATGTTTGAAGACGCAGAACTTGGCGAAAAATTAATACTTTTTACAGACGAAGCACATTTTTATTTGAATGGCTATGTTAACAAACAAAATTTTCGTTTTCAGCGTACAGAAAATACTTCTGTATTCATATCCAAACCTTTGCACCCTTAGAAGGTATCAGCATGGGCAGCAATCTCGATAAATGGAATTTACCTTCAATTTTTTGAATCGAAGGTCACAGGCGAGACTTACAAAAACCTTCTGAAAACTAAATTCTTTCCTTATGTGTAGAAAAAAGGCTTAGTGAAGAATTTACAATTTATGCAAGACGGAGCGGCGCCACACCGGCCACAACATAAAGTTTATGATACTCGAGTTATCAGTCTAGGGTACCCTAAATTTGCATGAGGAGGACAAGAATAGCCGCCATATTTACCAGGTTTAAACCCTTCTGATTTATCCTTTTATTTGTGGCTACATCAAAGTTTGTAACGGTTAGTATGTCCCTCGCTTACTCTTGCTTGATGCTGCAGCCTGCCAAAGTTCTTATATATGTTTTATAAGAGTGAAGGTTCTAAGGAAAACGACGTAATTCAAAAGATATAATATAATTTCTAATTTTTACCCTATAAATTACATACCTAACCTAAACCTAGTGAGGGTGAGTGAATTAAATGGGATCAGTGAAATTATAAGGTATGTATATGAGTGAACGAATGATTAGTTTATAATAATGTGAGAGTGCTATGGCGGATGAGTAACAATTGTATGTTTCAATGAGTGTCGCGGTTATGATTCTTATGTGCGAATGAACGGCTTGAAATATGTGTGTGTATCCTTTTGTGTACTGCGGAATGTACGTGTATGTTAATAGCGTATGAATGCGTGTATGTGTAAACGGCAAATGTGTGTGTATATTTAAGTGATGTGTGAGGAAGTGTATATGAGCAGTGTGCGTGTTAGTGTTGTAATATTATAAGCTAATTGTAAACTGATTTTGTCTTTGGCAACCACAAAGTTTATAATATACCTTCGGCACTAAGTTTCGGGATTCTCAAAATAGAAAATTTAGTTGGGCGCACGATCTTTCTGAGATCAACTTAAATCTTAACTCACTCTAATTTTCTCAATAATCTCCAATAATCGGGGCTTTCTTGGCCAACCGATTATTGAGCTATACAAAAACGTAAAATTATAAATAATCTCCGATAGTCAGGGCTTTCTTGGCCAACTGATTATCGAGCTATACCAAAAACTACAAAATTCGTCAAACTAAAGATGTTAACTCCGAGACTCAGTGAACCGGAAATTCCTCGGCTAGCTAGGCACAACGCAATTTGGTAGAGGGGGTGGTTCAGGTTGCTTAGGTTAGCTAAAGGTCACTAAATAATTACTCCCAAATATCAACAAAAATTCACAGAGTTTGTTAATAGATAAAAGGAATCGATATAAATCAAATATTAGATCACTGAGGATCTCAACCAGTTAAATCGTATTCTCACATCAAATCAAATATTAGATCACTTCGGATCTCAACAATATAAGTCGAATTCTAACCTTAAATCAAACAAAATCGTATTCCATATAATGAAATGAAATTAATCCAAAACAATCTAAAATAATCTAACGTCTGACAATCGACGTTAGAGCTCCACCTGACACGGTAAATAAACGAAACTAAATCGGCATTTAACATTAAGATAATACAAAGACGCAATTAATTGGGAATCAACAACAAAAATGAATCTGCGAATCACATTGCTGGGGTATACTTAACAATGGGGGTTCACAAATTAGATAATTTCGGGGAAAGGGCTTAATTCCGCCACAAGGGCCTCTTATTATTCAAAAGTCAAATTATCATATCTAGTACGTTATACTCCAAAATATAGATAGGTTTCTCAGTAATCAGCAATATCGGCGAGAAAGGACAAAATTCAGAATAAAAATCGATAATCAATAATAGGGGAATGATCATTCAATCCAATAACAAAACTTTAAATATCGCAACTATCTCAAAATACATCAGAAGAAAAGGACGATATAGAGGAAAAACACTGTGTTCACATGCTTGATATTATTCGTAAAATCATCACAATTATTTCTCAAAAGTTAGCCATGTAAACAGAGTTTTCGCCAAAAAGAACAAAGTACTTTACCAGCTAATTCGTAGTTCAATCTGCGAGAATGTGGTGAATTTTCTCTGGATGAGGGACGCGTCTTTAATACAAAGAAACTACTGGGTAGTGGAAACGTCGGGCAGCTTTGAGAGTCACTGTCGGGATGAAGAGCGAGTGACGCTCTGCGTTTGTTTTTAAGAGCTCCGTCAGGTGGCCATTTTAACTGAGCTCGCCTCTAATTGGTCTTAACGTTATTCCAGAAGAATGCTACCAATAGTCATGTGGCGCGAAATATTAATAACAACAAGATGATTTCTCGCCCTTATGCCAATTTAATATACTCTAGTATATTTTCCGATGGAAGATAAGAAGTCTTTCCCCTCCGACAATACATTAAACCGACGGTTACAGGCTCATCAGGCAATAATATGATTCTTGCACTGCAACTCGATTTAAAGGTAATATTTCGGGCCTAGGGCTACAGAGGTCTCACTAGCTATGCTGGTGTGGGTAATATCACTTAATAAAGGATATCACGTACGGCCACAAGTCCGTAAATAGGAACTAAATCTGAAGAAGTCTTTGGTTTAGTCTTGTTGACAATGATCGAAGAAGGGGTAAAGAAATCGTCACGTAGGAAATACGCAGGCTTGATGTTTTCAACCGATACTCTACGTGAAGATCCATTAATGTCGATTTCAAAAACTCGATCAGAAATGCGATTGACGACCTTGTGAGGACCAGTATTCGGGCGTTCGAGCGACTTTTTTGCGGTACCTACTCGCAAGAAAACGTGTGTACAAGAAACGAGATCTTTGTGTACAAATGCTCGATTTTTATGGTGATGACCGACCGGTACTGGTTTTATCAACCGCATGTGCTCTTGTGATTCTTCCAGAAAAATTTGACGGTTCGGAGCAAAATAATGTGGGATGACAAACTCCCCAGGGATGCGTAAAGTTATGCCGTAAAGAAATTCAGCCGGAGATGAAACGATGTCCATGACGTAGGTCTAAGGCCGAGTAGAACACTTGATAATGTTTGTGTCCAATTAGGATTGTCGTGACACATGATTGCAGCTTTGAGGCTACGGTGCCAGCGTTCAATCATTCCGTTGGATGGCTTACCACCGTTGGGTGGTAAGCCGTGGTTCGGTTTCGTTGACAACCGATAAGCTGAAGTAAAGCCGCGAATATTTACGACTCGAATTGACTACCCTGATCAGTGGTTAAAGTTTCAGGAGCCCCAAAACGTGAGATCCAGTGATTCACGAAGGCTCGGCAAACAGATAGAGCTTCGATGTTCTCGATGGCTTCAGGCCACCTAGAAAATCGGTTTATCATTGTCAGCAGATACCTGTAACCATTGTTTGCTGAAAGTGGGCGTACAATGTCGATATGGACATGCTTGAATCTTCCGTCTGGCGCTACGAATTGCGCAGGACTGTGAAACTGTTTAAATATTCCTTCTCTAATAGAGGCGGGAATATACGGACGAAGTTTTTCGCCTGTTAAATCACAGAAGAGGAAATAACGACCGGAATCCCATTGGATTTTTCTGAAGTTCAATGAACAATCAGGAGACTCCACTCGGTGGGCATGTGAATTGACTCAACGCGAGAAAGCGAATCAGCTACGACATTGTCGGTCCCCGGAAGGTGCTCGATCTGAGTAGTGAAATGCGAAATGAACGCTAGTTGTCTTTGCTAACGAGGAGAAGCTTTTTCGGAACGTTGCACAAACGCGTAAATCAAAGGCTTGTGATCAATGACCACTTTGAAGTTTTGACCTTCAAGAAAATGTCTAAAGTACTTAATAGACTCAAACACTGCAGTGAGTTCTCGGTGATAAGCGCTATAGTTGCGTTGTGCAGATGAAAATTTCCTAGAGAAAAAAGCTAAGGGTTTCCATGAATCAGAAAAAAACTGTTCAAGAGAGGCTCCCATGCCGGTGTCAGATGCGTCAGTGACGAGACGTGTTTCGGCATTGATGGCAGGATGCGCAAGAAGGGTTGCGTTAGCAAGATCTTGTTTGATCTTAAGGAATGCCTCTTCTGCATTCTGAGTCCAGGGGATCCCTCGTTTGTCGTTCTTTCGCGATTCTCTCAAGTAGACATGCAAGGGTTTTTGCAGATCGGCAGCATGATGAAGGCTGCGTCGGTAAAAATTAATTACCCCGAGGAACCTGCGTAATTCCACTACCGTGCGTGGTTTTGGAAAATCCGCAATGGCTCGTAACCTTTCCGGAGTCGGTTGAAAACCGGCTTTGCTGATCAGGTGTCCCAGGAATTCGAGTTCCGACTTTTCAAATAGACACTTAGTTAGGTTAAGGCGGAGAGAAAAATCCTTTAACCGTTGAAAAATGATCTTGAGATGCTCGGTGTGCTCCTCGTCGTTCGTGGAAACAACGAGTATGTCGTCAATGTAGGCGAAAACGAAGTCTAGATCGCCGAGTGCACGATATATATATATCGTTGAAAGGACTGTCCTGCATTGCGCAAACCGAACGTCATCACGGTGTATTCGTATAATCCGAATGGTGTGATTACCGCAGTTTTGGGAATGTCCTCCGGTGCAATCGGAATTTGATGGTATGCCATAGCTAAGTCGAGTTTGGAAAATACCGTTTTTCCGTGCAAATTTGCCGAAAAGTCGTGAAGGTGAGGGACCGGGTACTTATCCGGGATTGTCACGGCGTTGAGCCGACGAAAATCTCCGCATATTCTCCATTTTCCGTCCTTCTTTCGGATCATATGTATGGGCGATGCCCATGGGCTGCTGGAAGGCCGACAAATACCGTCCTTCACCATTTGCGCAAAGATAAATTTGACGCTTGCCAATTTGTCAGGTGACAAACGTCTAGCACGCTTAGAAATAGGAGGACCTTTGGTAAGGATGTAGTGGTAGATGTAGATATCTTAATGCAAAATTTCAACAAAAACCGACAAGAATCGATACAATCGATTTACGAAATATTCTCAAAATTTAAATTCTCAACCATGATACGGGCTAGCAGCCAGGAGAAAACACAAATTTTGAATGAACAACAAAATAAATAAATTAAATAAAGCAAATTTTCAATAAACCACAAAATCAAAATTTAATACCGAATAAATCTTTAAAACTACTTAATCAAAATTTAGATTTTATTAATACTGATTTAATTAGCCTAATCACAAAATAATATTATTGGCAGTGACTTTCTGCATTTATTACATAATACCTTTATATCTTTAATCTTAATATAAAAAAAATAATTCAAGTAAACATAGAAAAAATTGGGTCCGCAAACGGTCTAGCTATGGGGAACAATATTCGGAAAGGTTGGGGGGGGGGGGGATTCTCTATTAGACAAGGATGGGGGTCTTTCGGCTAATCAGCTAATCCGCAATTAGGGTGTGTTTTTGGAAGACCTGAACGGTTTCCAATTCTTCCCACACTTCGGCCAGTCCATCACTTTCACACCCATCTCTCCGTAATGGTAGCAGAAGAATCCCAACGGCGATGGGCATCCAACGTTTCCATGATTGGGACTTTTCCGCAATTCCAAAATCCTTCCCTCTTCGGAGTGTTCTTCCTGGTGACGGGCGATGGTGGTTTTTGAACCTTCAGGTTCAGCAACGAGGGTAGTTCGAGAACTTTTTTTTCTGAGCGACGATATGGGAGGGTTCTCTTGGTTGGGGGAGCCTCAGATGGTGAATTTCTTTCCGGTGGCGGACTTCTTTTAAGGGTAGGACCCTTATCAGCAACACGTTCCTCCGAGACTGGAGCTGCGGTCTGCCGAAAGATTGTGGCGGTCGCTCTTGGCCGAACGAAATTTAAGTTCAGGATCGGATGTGGGTCTATCCTTTTAGTGGGCCTGGTGTTGGTGGAAGCATTCACCATTCGTGGTTTCTTGGCTGTCTTGACTACTGGCGTAGGTGTCATCCTCGTTTGCGTTGAGACGGTCCTCCGGATTCTTCCCGTCTGTGTCGAAGTTTCGACGGTATCCTTGGAATAGGTTGGGTTTGGTACCGCCAAATCCAACCTATTCTTGCATTGGTCAAAGACCTCTGCATCGGTCCACGTGACTACGTCCACTGGTTCCGCACACTCGTTCATGTACTTCTCCTCCTGGACCCTGATGGCTTCTTTGACGGCGGAGGCGAAACCGGGTATTTCTCTATAACTTTATAAATAATACCCATGTAAGGTTTAATGTATTTTCATCCGGGCTCTTGGTCGGCAAAACTTTTCTCTTCGTCGGTAATGGGGGTCTCATCGGGCTGCAGGAATTGGGCGTCGGCCAAATTTTTCTTTAGACCTTCGATGGTTCTCGCGCTCGTTTCCACAGTAGCCATCAATTTCTGGATAGCCTGGTCTCGTTGGCTCAGCAAACGTTGATATTCAACGCTCTCCTCGACGATTTCATTTTCATTTCGGCTAGGGAAAATGTAACGCTCATCAACAAGGGCGTCACATACAATAGGATAATCTTTTCGATAATTAGGTGGAGCGTTTCGATTTATAGAAAATTCACAATAATCACGAGAATGATCACGATAGCCGGTCAAATTAGAATTCATATTTGGAGGATAAAAGCTACGATCAACTCGATAACAACTTCGAACATCTTCAGTCGATTATTGTCGATTATTTCTCAAATAATATTCGTGTTCACGATCCGAAAAATAATTGAAACGATCATCAATGCCTCGTGACTCTACATTATTTACGTTCTCGGTTTCGTTCACCTCTCTATGTTTTGAAAGTCGATCCGTCCTATCGTCTTATTTATGTAAATATATTCTCTTTCGGAAAGGCTCCTTGAGGACTATTAGATTTTCGAATAATATTAAGTTCCTCTAAACGGTGACAAAGGGCGGTATTACCTAATCTCTTTTGTATATCCTTAATAGTCGAGCTTTGTTTATTATGGCCTTTAGCCGTACTCTGTAAGGTTATCAAATTTGAATCCACAGGCTCCAAGGTTACATCTAAAACGAACTGCCAATTTCTAATCGCGAAATTCGTTTAAGCATTTACTATTTAGGCATTCAAAACTGAAATACCGTAATCGTCATAATTTATCCAAAAAATCATCGTCTTTCATGCCGATATCACATGATAAAGCTGCCGGAAGCTTCAGTCTGCCAGAGTTCATAATTATTTTACAAGGGGATGGGGTTTTGTGAGGAAAACTACGACTTTAAATGTAAATTTAAATGAAAACTATTTAGTCGCCTATAATGTGCAATCAGAGAGAAACTGAGAGTAAACATGCCCAGAGGAAGCCCAGCTATTAGTGTAGTGGTGCCTCTGTTGGCCAAATCGTGTATCAATGTCCGTAAATAGCATAGAAATTAACCAAAATGTAGTCAGTTTCTACATT
>JAUESI010020257.1:0-11696 GCA_032275145.1 Synergus laeviventris | reverse complement strand
TCTATTTTTGCCAGGCCTACAATATTTTAAGGTACGATATCAAAAATTCTGAAGTGTCTTTTTTTGGACCACTCTAATATATATAAATGGGTGTGTGTGTGTGTGTGGGAGGATGCGTATCATAATTACTCTTTAAAGGGAGCATCCGTTAATTACGTAAGTACGACTTTTAAAATTTCATACAGCCACGTAACTTTTAATAAAATTTTTCCTTTTTCCCACCCTCCTTACGTAAAGTATACATTTTTGTTTTATATCAGAGGAAATATCAGCTCAATTTAAAGTAATTAAAAGTAAAATTATATTTCACTCATATGTTCTAGTTATTTCTCAATTTATCACTTTCAATCAAAATAATTTGGATTCACGGGAAATATATGTATATTTTTTGTATAGAAAACCAATTTGAATTATATATAGAATAAAAAAACTAGTACTTTTTTTTTTACAAATCCATAAAAAAAACTAATTTATTTAAAGGGACATAGAATTATGGTAGAATAGTTTTATAAATTGAACAGAGAAAAACAAAAAAATGTTATGCGTGAAATTGGAGTAATATTTTTTAAAATATAATAATTTTAAATAAAGGAAACTTATCTATGAAGGATCATTTAAGAATAAATGTATTATTTTAATGTTTCATTAATACTCAGAAATCGTTGGGTATTAATTTTGCTGTAGTTTTAATTATGTTAAAAAACGACAAATGTCGTTTTTGACCATTTTCGAATTGAATTGAATTGAGAATTCAATCTCTGAAAAGCATTTAATACTCTCGGACCACTGCTAAGGCTATCCTCTTTAGCGTTTTCTTAGGAACGGCTTCGATCGAAAGTCTAAAAGCTGACTGTTTTCAAAAAATCTATTTTAAATCGTTTTTCACTTGTGACGGGACTTCTTTATTGAGATCTCTTAAGCTATTCATTAAGCGGGAATTTGCTATTCAAATTGTCGCGCGAGAAATATTGCTTAGGTGTGATGCTTGAGTGATGTGTGAATAATTTAGATGATGAGGAGAGGACTGGTAAGGAAAGTCTTATGGGATATTTGAATGAGTATCGTTCGAGGTTCTCGTAGAGAATTTAACGGGTATATAGAATAAGTCGGAAAGAGTGAATTTAGTGAGGAAAATGTGTAAAGAGTGACTAAATTTAATATTCCAAATTGTGTTTAAATTTGTTATAGTGTGGCATGTTTATTACAATTTTGTTTTATCCAACTGTGTAACGTTTCATGATAGATGTGGAGAAAATCGGGTTGGTCCAAGATATTCGGGATCATCACGCCTTTTTCCTAGGGATCGGATCTATGGTGATCACTATCAAACTGAATCTATGACATGGGTTTGCTTTGTCTAGGAGCCTCATATTGAGCCTTTTATATGCTCACTATATTCATTCGTATCAGAGGATGTCATGATCCACGAAATCTTCCAAGGCCAGCTTGTATATGTTCCTATATGATCTAATTTCCATTCTTGGGTATCTATTACAAAGAAATTATTCTATTTTACATTCGTGATGTTCTGGCTATTCTACCTTATTTATTTGATCTCGTGATCTTCGTGCCTGTTAATTTTAACATTATACCATTTTCATCGCTATTGTGTGTGTTTTTATGAATGTGTGTCGGTAGGCGTATTATCATACAATTTTGTTCACAATTATTGACAAGATCTATATCTATATTGAAACTATACGTTTTTACACGAATTATTTATTAAAATAGTATCCACAAGAAAATAAGTAAAGAGATATTTTAAAAGGTCTCACTTTACTTCACTTCAAATTATCCTTATATACATTATTTCAAGTATTGTCACTATTACACAATTTTTTTTCACTCAGGTTTTCACTATAAACTTGTGAATGACCAATCTCTCATTCTATAATTACTTACTGATCTTTTTATTAAATTTCCTGTTATATTCCTTGCACTCAATGCACACTTAGGTGTCCTATGACTACCTTTCTCGAATATTCAAAAATTCTTATAAACGAAATTCTCTATATCGCTTTACGACAATAAACATCATTTCACAAGAGAGACTATGCAATCTTTACAGCTCCTTTCAAGAGATCAAGTATCTGAGAGCTAGAAACAGACTTCTAGTCTCAATTTAAAATCTTTTTACTTAGCGCTCCAAACTCGAGCTAAAGAGTAAACCCCTTAGTCTGCCCAGAACAGCTCCGTCATAATGGCACAGATCTTAATTTCCTTTAATAATCGAGCAATATTATTTGATTAAAAATGCATCATATATCCAATTTTAATTTTCTAACCCAAAATTACCAAAAGTCAAACGCATATCAACTCTAAAATGTTATAACATTTTAGGATTGATTCGTATTAACGAGTTGGTAAGCGTACACAAACTCAGTATTTGTATTGCATTTTGAAAATTTGTTGCGTCGATTTAAATATGCTGCTGAAATAAATATTTGCATCTAAACGTGTACTTTTTTTAATGGCTAGAGAAGTATTTTTGGGACATTTTTGGAAAAATTGAAAATTTTGTACTTCCATTTTGCGTTTGACGAAAACCGTAAAAAGACCGATATTATTGTAGATGGATTTACCTCTATCCAAATTCTTTCAAAGTTATACTGAGCAATTTGCTGTGAGAAATTTTGACAAGTCAGATGGTTTAGAACATTTCGAAGTAGAATGAAAATATTTTTGAACAATATAAAATTCGAAAAATGTCAAAATAAAAATATAATCTTGACATTTAGATTAAGAAAATGATAAAGTTTTTTTAATTTTCCAATAAATAATCAAAAAGTACACTGAAAAAAACGGATTTGCTGTTTTAGCTAGAAATATATTGCTGAGAAAATATGGCGGAATAAGTGATACTTTTTAGATGTAACAGTAAACCATATATCTGAGATACATAAACCACCCATCTCTTGCAGATAGAAATTTTAGGAAATAAGTCTAGCACGGGTTGCTCAATCATCTAGCTCTAATGTCTAAATAACATAGCAGTGAGAAAATTTGTTCCTTACAGCTATTCGGTTATAGCTGTCGAGCACAATCGCGCATGAGAGGATCCGGCAATCCGGTTACTATCAAGTTTAAAAACAAATGAAAACGGCGTCTGACGCCGACCGGCATAATACACGTAGTAAAAACGGTGAAAAGTGCATTTCGGAAATGGAGAGAACGATCTCACCAGTGAAAATTGAGAACTTGTTGGAGACCTGGAATTTCCAATACAGCTAGATAGAGATTTCTTTTTACATTTCCAAGCGCTCGGTAGCCGCGCGTGGCTAAGCAGGTAGGTTAGGCGTGTTAGGTAGAGGGTTCGAAGCCCAACAGCGTTTAAGATATTTTTAAGAGCGAGCGGTTTGTACATATGAGATAAAGTATAAGTATAAATTTAAATATTTGTGTAAATAATGATTAAAATAATATTCACTTTATATAAAAATGTTCAAATACTTAATGTTAAAATTTTAAAATGTTAAAATGAATCTTTTTTGTAAACACAATACATTTTATTGAAATAAAATCATGTTTCTAACCACAATTATTTTTTCTTTTTTAGAAACCACTGCATATAAATAAATAAATAAATAAATATATGCATAAATATAGCACCTATATATTTTTAGCATCCTACCTAGAAAGTCTGTTAAGTGCAGCTATATTTTACACCTAAAATATCCACTTAAACCTGATTAGGTGAGACACCTAAGCAACTCCAGTCTTGTTTAGGAATAGAAATATAGATATGAGAGCTCAATTTTTTAGTTACCCCAGCTATATTTTCCCAGATAGAAAATTTATGTACCACAGCTAAACGTTTAGGAGTTACGAAATCCAGCGATACATTTTAGCTGAGGCACCTAAAATTCTTGGTGATACACCTAAACATTTTTTTCAGTGTAGTAGGCCCAATAGTATGCTAACAGCATTCTAAGATTTATTTCAAATTTTGTTCAGGGACAGTGTTTCAGTGGTTCTTATGACAATCTTTTCAGCTATTTTCATAGTGAGTAGAAAATGTGTTTGTGGGAAGCCATTGACTTTTTTTTTGTTATACCGACATCGAATTTACTCTTCATTTACTACTGGGCGGCCAGTAGTAAACCAACAGTAACCCAATGGTGATTCAAGAGTACCTGATTTGTGGGTCCAATAGTATCCCAATAGTATTCTAAGAGTATCCCAAGAGTACTTTTTCGTAAGGGAGGGGCTCTGAGTTAGCGTTGCGCTATTATAGCGAAGTACTTGGTGCTACATTCAGATCTTAAAGATTTATGTGCTATAGGGTTTCTATAGGCTATGCTTAATTGTTGCTCTGAGGGCTTGGATGCCACTTCAGGCAATGAAATAGATGCCCTGCCTGGGCTCTGTCGATCGTCTATTTACATATATTTTTGCCATTCTCCAACTGATAAATTGGCTACGCCACCATATGCAGAGCTTAAATTATATTTATTCATGCTCACACTTTAGTTGTGGAATACGAAATGGCCTATGGGGACAGCACCTCAAGGACTACCAGTCACGTGACTTGACGATCGGCATTCTCAGGTAGAGAGACGAAGGAGAGCTCAGTTCTGTACTGGCCACTCAATAATAAGTTTCTTGGTGTCGGATTTGTTGTTCTAAATAATGTATTGCTATATCGTCGAGCCTCGTTTTCAGCCTTTAGAAGCGTCCCTCTTGAAATATGGGAAGTCCACGACTTCTTCAGACTAACAAGGTAGGCGTTAGTGCTGATCTCTCGACATAAGTGAAACGTTTAGCGAAATTCTTTGGCAGAGTGTTATTTCCTGGCTGCTCACAAGCCTATATCAATGTTTACAATCGAATGCTTTGTGGACATCAATCGTAATTGTATATCTTGCCATTAGTTAGGCACTTGATTTATTTCTAGGCCCCCACAAGATTCCTCTCCACAGAGTTAGTTGGGGATAAATCTTTTTTTGATTCTAGATTTGTTTTTTTTTAGCTACTGATTTTTGAGTGGTATCTTATGGTACCTCGCGCCCTAAGAGAATTTAAAGTTGGGTTCTAGAATTGGTTGCAGCACTGGAAGCTCTGAGATCCCTACTAAATTACATAAGTATCACATTTATTTAATATTTTCATTTTTGTTTGGAATTTCGTACCATCCCTATACGTTCTACGTATACGGGTGGATTCACCCTGCTCCCCTCGTTTGAGGAGCTATGTGTCACCTAATCTCTCGCTAGACGCTCTGTTCTTTCGGTGCGAGACAACCACTTATTATTCGTGTGTGCTGTTTATAAATTTAACCTAGACTTTGTTGTGAGTAAATTCAGTTCTTATTGCAGTTCAATTTTATACTTTGAAATCAGTGTTTTTCTTGTGTTCACCTAATCACTTGACTAATTATCTATATTTCGACTCAAATCCGAAAGATTGGTCCTTCGAGCCGGATTTTTTTAAGTGAAAAACTGGTAGTGAAAACGTTAAAAAAGACAATATCATCAAATTTTTGGAATAGCATTAAGCTCATTCAAGTGGTGAAACCAGTTAAGTGCAAGATATGTGAAAACAAAGAATCGAACTGAAATTTAAGAACAAAGTGTTTCATTTTCTGAGCCATTATTTCGATGTTACAAAAGTGTCTCAAGAAAAGTCTCTATATTTAGATACCTCTAAAGGGGTTAACGTGGTTCGTGCATTCCGGCGACTATCGGTGTGAGATAGTGCATGTGTTAATAAAGTGTACACAAACTGTGACCAGTAGCACAAGACATTCTTTAGTACCCTTGGATTTACTCGTCATATAAATTTAAAAATTCTTGCTTTCTTCAATTTATAAGCAAGAAAGTATGGTAATTTATCGACGACGATACTTACCCTCCTATAGTGGATTTCTTGAAAATTCGTCTGACCTGATCTGATCGCATCTCGGATGTACTGCAAGCAGTTTCCAATTATTTATGGTTGATAAGTGAGTTCGTTATATTATTGTAATTTATTTAATTCTGTCGTATAATTATTTTAGATATCATAACGGATCAAAGTTGAGACTCCGCCTTGAATAGAAAACCTTCATCTAAGGTTAGTTGCCTTTTCTGTCAAAAGAATCATAATTTGGTTTTTTTGCGAAGGATTCAAGGCTAAATCTATTACACAGCGCCATGAATTTATACGCTCAAGAGGGATTTTTGAGAATTGCTTCGGACCCAATCGAGTTGGTGACTATCGCTCTAATAAGGTTTGTCGTACCTACCACGGTCGTCATCATACTATCATCATCGGGAACTGAGTTCAAACAAGTTTGTCCGTGTGGATCTACCACGATCGACAATTCGCTGAAAGACAGGAACCCGGCATGACCATTGCTGCACTCTCATACAACCCCTAGTTGGTCTATCTTTCTTGTCACATGGAATTAGCAGAATCAACCTTGTCTCCACATATAAACCGTGTATATCTTCCTCATCACGGAGTTTTCAAGGAAATAAGTACTACCACCACAAGCTGAGAATAGTTTTTAATGGCTCCCATCGAACTTCAAACGGCTCTTCTCTCAACGACTACCAACATACTGGACCAAAATTTCATCCAGTGCTCTCGGATATCTTTCTACGGTGGCGAACGTTTGCAGTGGTATTTTCATCTGACACTGAAAGGATGTTTCTACAGATCAGGATCCATCCTGACGATCGTGATTATCAACGTATTTTATGGAGGTTCGACCCAACAGGGGAACCGGTCCGGGAATATAGGATGACTACAGTCACATTTGGACTATCTTCGTCGCAATACTAGGCATTACGCACTATCCAGCAACTAGTCAACGATGAAGGACAACGGTCGCCTCACGTTGCTTCTATCCTCCTTCGACATATCTATATTTACGATGTTTTTGCAGGTGCTGAGTACGTGGAGTCGGCGATAGCCCTGCAACAGGATCTTGTCAACCTGCTGACAATGAGCGGATTCCCTTTACGCAAATTTGTATCCAATCGAGTGGGTTTTATGAACACCATCCCTAAAAAATGTAGAGCAAAATCTCTTGTCTGCTCTAAATTGAAGGTTACGCCTATCAAACAACTTTCAATTCAAAACTGGAGCTTTGTGGGGCCCAACTTCTCGCCCATCTTACTTCTCACATCCAGAAGACTCTTTCCTTCGATGATGTGCATGTGCATCTCTGGACTGATAGCACGAACGTGATTGCTTGGTGGAGAAGCCCTCCTTGTACTTGGGATACCTTTGTGGCTAATCGTGTGTCATACCATACATACAAACTTCTCTTCCGATACCAACTTGGAAAGAAGTGTTGTCACATATCACACGACAGTTGCGTTTCTCCATATATGGGATCGCTTAGGAGCATCTGGTGGCTGAGGTTGTTGAGCGTAAATACCTCGGCTTCTATGGTTTTTCCCATTGATTTGAGTAGTCCGGTAAGGCAGTCTCCGAGCGGTGTTTCCGTGCCATCGGCCATTATAGCGATGGTGTTGTTCCGTTGCTTTCACCATCCCTGGATGAGACATTGCTGGGCTGTGCTGGAGTCAACGTACGAACAGACCGATCCTGGGTCCACTAAGGCGTGGAGGGTGATCTTTCCAATGTTGACCGGGATGAAGATCCGTGGCTCCAGGGATAGTGGGTCGTATCGGGTCGGAGTGGAGCATACTTGGTTCGGACCCGTTTGGCATTTTCCGACTTCTGGCAGGGGCACTCTTGTGTTAATACCCCGTCTGTGCCATACTGCGAACAAAATTTCCTTGGTGCATTTCAGCAGAATCGTCGGGAGTGGCCACGTTTCTTGCAACGCCAGTAAGCCTCATTTAGGTCGTAAGCCGGGGTGACATTGTCCATATGAAATTTCGATGGCCTTGTCACGGGTCTGGAGTCGCTAATCTTTTGCCTTTGTTGCTGATATTGGGCCTTCTGGACTTCTTCGATCCTGCGGATCAGTTCGTCTGAAGTCCGTGCGTCGAAAACCCTAATTTAAAGGCGGAGTCATGGCCGCATATTATAATAAAGGATCTCCATTGTTTTTTCCGGAGTGAACTCTCCACGCCTTCTCGTGAGCAAGGACGTCACGAAATCACGTATGGGTTCATTTGCCCTCTGATGACGATTGCATATCTGTTGATTCAATTGCCTCAGTTCGGAGGGTGGCAAATAAAATCTCCTTAGAGTCTGCTCAAGCTCTTGCAGGGTTGTGATATTCGCTGCGCAGTTTCTATACCTAAGCTGAGCGTCCCCTTTTAAGAATTCTGGAAACCCTCTCAAGATTTGCTCGTCTGCGATGTTATATGCTCGTTGCAATTCTTTAGGCCTCTCGAGAAATCCGCAGACGTTCTTTCCGTCAAAATGGCAGTTCCACTTCCGCATCTGGTCTAAGATTTTGGTAGACACCGAGATGCTTTCAGGCTCTTCCAAAGTTTCTTGAAACCTTGCTCGGCCATCTTCGTTTTGCGGGGGTGGAGCGGCTACGGTTGTTCGAGGCGATGATGCGGCCAGCCTTACTCGATTCAACTCCTCCTGGAGAGCCTCTAGGTCGACCAGCCGTTGGTGGAGAATGGCGACGGCTCCTGAGTGGTCGACTCCATATTTTCGTAGCTCGTCCTCGAGACCTTTTTTATTCAGGTGATAGATCCAAGCCACTTTTGCCATCTTTGCGTTGGTAGCGGTGAGTTTACAAAAAATGTAGATTTACTTGTAGCGGTACTCTTTTGGTTGTCTGTAGCTTAGGCTAGACGCTTTTGCGGAAACTTTGGCGGTATCCAAGAGTTTTTAAGCGTCCTTTGAGCTTTGAGCATGAGACTGAACTGAGGCTTCTCTGTTGAAGCTCCTTAAATTATTACCGATTTTTAAGGAGTGGGGGAAAATTTTAATGATTGGAAATATAGGAAGGGATAAGAAAAAGGAGTGGGAAGAAAAAAAATTTCGCGCGCACTCTCTCTCGCGTGACTCTAACTAAAAATAAATTTTTGAAAAACGGTCCCTGTTTGGGCGCCATGTAATGATCGGTTTTTCCTACCCTCCCTTGCCAGACGCTTCAGTCTGACAGAGTTTGAATAAATAAATAGAAAATGATTTAGATAATTTAAATGAATGTGAATACCATTCATCAAAATTACTTTCACATTTCTAAAGTTCATTCGTCATTTAGTCTACGCAACCTAAATAGCATTAAAAGGGGCGAAGGTGGTAAAGAGGACTTTCCAAAGGGAGATGTCAGTCAGGTCGTCCTGGCTGACAAATTCCTGGCCTACGTGAATCGTGATCCTAGTTGCGCCATTCAACCACGATTCAACAGCCTCTTGGTAGATTGTTCCAATTTAACGTCTTCTACGAGTCTGTCTTTCCCGTTTCTCTCTATCATAGTTGCACCCGGTGATAGAGAGAATCAGTGAGCCTATTGAGTGCGATTCTCCCGTACTAGCCGGTGAGCCGCTCCCCAGCAGACTGTCAGATTCGGCAAATGTCAGTGCTGTTCATCACTCACAGTCGGCCGGCGAGTCGTTGCGCACAGGCGCCAGGTAAACGTCAGATTTGTCATGAACAGGTGATTAGCGGATCAATAAATATATATAGGTATACTTTGTAATCAAATATGTGATAGGCGGTACTGCTCGTCACAGGGTAAATTACATAATTACTAATTATTGTAATTAAGTAATAAAATGAATAATTAAGGTTTACAATGAAAGGTAATGCTATATGAATTATGAGCTGATTACATGTTTGTATGTTTTAAGGCATGTGATTAATAATTAATTAATTAACGATTATTATTATTATTATTAATCATTATTATCGTTACTTTGACGTGACAATGGTAAGTCGCAATCTGGTTCTTTATGTACAAAAATAGAGGGTGTAGGCTATGAATTTTAGAATTAGGAAATGGAAAGGGAAAATTACATTTTGAAAACCTAAAAAGAATTCAAGCATGGTCAGATGTGACAATTATATTACATGAAAGAAACTAAGGAATTTTATGTCGACATATAGACTGAATATAAAAATAATTACGTGCTATTCCGACGTAACAAGGTCTATAATTTTTATTTGAAACGTTTTTTTTTAATTTGCATATTGTCTGGTTGTAAATGTTCACTGTCATATTCGTATATTCGTAATTCATATTACAAATTATTACAAAATATTTTAGGTGTAATTACAACCTACTTGTAAGCGGTAGATGCCATACTTTTACTCTAATTTATCTCCAGTTTCTGAAAGATCTGTAAAAATCCATGAGATTTCTTTAAATCTCGTCAAGTTCTTCGAAAATTCATTAAAATTCTTGGAATAACTGGAAATTTTTAAAAAATAAAAATAAACTGTCTGAATCCTTTCAAATCCCTTATAAACCTATAAAACCTCTTAATTTTATAAAATCCATAAGAAATCTTAAACTCCCATAAATGTTTCTCAAAACACGTTTAAACTTACTGAATTCTCACCCTTTACGTTTTTTTATAATTCTGAAACTTTTCTTTTAATTGAATTTCCCTATTAAAAAATATTTTAATTAATGAAAAATTGATATATTGAAAAAAATTGGATTGAATATTTCACCAGAACGATATTTAATTTCAAATAATCCATAAATTTAAATCTTTTTCTTGGTGTTAGTTCGTGCTCTCACCAGCCCAACAGTAACTGAATAAACACCATTTATATAAAGTATTAAAGTTAAGAGAGAATTGCTAGTAATTCTATACAAGAGTAGTAATAATTTAAAGTCGACGATCGTATTGATTGAGAA
Organism: Synergus laeviventris; assembly: GCA_032275145.1. NCBI lineage: Eukaryota > Metazoa > Arthropoda > Insecta > Hymenoptera > Cynipidae > Synergus > Synergus laeviventris. The sequence continues at coordinate 964 of JAUESI010020257.1, read as the reverse complement.
AGATGTAATTCGGTGCCCGGTCTTTTGCTTACAGACTGTAGAGGTAACCACACGTCACTCACACATATCACCTTCTTATCGTTAGAAGTACCAGTATTAATTACTAACACACAATTCACCCATCTCATAACGTACAAGTTCCAAAAGTATGAGTTATGTGATTTCATAATTACAGACATACATGGCACCGACTATTTCGAATAGATTTTCTCAATCTTAAAATACTGCTTGCTTTGTAAAGCTGAGGCAACACAACAGAGATAGCTAATATTTAATAATCCAAAAATATCTTAGACATAAAATAAAGTAAAGTCGGTTTGATTTGTTTTAACAAATGGCACCCACTGTGACATAATGGCTTATTTAGTATTATCGGAAAACACGGCAGGTCCCACTGACGAAACAGGCAAGAGATAAATTTTAGATATAGGACCCTCGTATTCAGAAGAAGCAGTTTTTGTTTTTACCGTTCGAATCAAATCATCCTTACTCGCGTAGGTTTCGATAATTCTACCCAATTGACAATTGAATGGACAGAGAGCATCGTGTCTAATAAGAACAAGACGACCGATCTGAATATTATGGTAAATATTTGCAAACGAGTTAATCTATTCTCAGGGACTAATTCCACTGGCGGTTAAGGAATCGGCAATCAGTTCAGATTTTCGATGTTTAGATAGAATTTTAGGGTAGCTGCATTCAGCTAGCACCTCCACAACGGAAATCAATATTTTTTTTATGCCTGAATTTTGGGTTAATTTTGGGCTAATTTTTGGCGATTAGAAAAATTTTTCAGCTCTTTTATTTTTCTCAAGAAAACGAACTTTTGGGTGGAGTTGCTGATGGAACGTTCCGCTACCTCAGGTTGAAAAAAAATTTTATTTTTAAAATCTAATCATACCTGATTTTTGGGCTAATTTTGGGCTAATTTTGGGCGATTAGAAAAATTTTTCAGCTCTTTTAT
>JAUESI010020256.1:0-11705 GCA_032275145.1 Synergus laeviventris | reverse complement strand
GAAACAGTCAAAATGACTGATTTGTCAGTCGTCAAATCCGGACTGTTTGAATCAGTCAAAATTGACAGTGAATCAGTGATTTTTGACTGATTCAAATTTAGAGTGTAGAAATGGGGAGGCGTAGTATGGTTGGAAAGGAGAGAGTGGTTTGATTTTAAAAAGTGGGGTAGTTGGAAAAGGGTAGTGGGTTTGGTTGTAAATAGGAGTAGATTTTTTTTGGAAAAGAAAACAGGTTTTGTGGTTGGAGGGGGAAAACGACTTTTGTATGGATAAGGAAGGGGGGTGAGATTTATTGATAAAAAAAAAAGGAAAAACTTTTGTTGGAAATAGGAAGATTCGTTAAGGTTGTAAAGGGGAGGGGGATTTCATTGGGAAAAAGGAGGTGGTAGTTAGAAAGGGGAAGGGGTGTTAGATGGAAAGGTGTAATAAGCGCCTGTCATAAAGAGTAAAGGGAATTTTGATTAGATAGATAAGAGAGAGGGTTTGGTGAGAAAGGTGAGGGATGTTTTGGTTAGAAGACAAAGTTGTTTCTTAGGTGGATAGGAAGTGGAGGGGAGTTTGTTTCGATTGGAATAGGACAAGAGGTATTTGGGTTATAAAGGGGAAGGTTTAATTGGGAAGGACAAACAAACGCTTTATTTGGAAATCGGAAGATGTTTTAAGGTTTTAAAATTACGATTGCAAAGTGGGATGGTAGTTGGAAAGGAAAAGGGGGTTTAGTTGAAATGATGAGATGGGGATTTGGCGTAAATGAAAGGAAAGGCGGTTTGGTTAGAAAAATGAGAGAGATGTTTTGTTCGAAAAAAAAAAGATGCTTTGGTAGGAAAAGGGAAATATATTTTGATTAGGAAGGGGAAGGGAGTGTTGGTTGCAACGGGGAATTTTCTTCGTTAGAAACAAAAGGGGAAGAGGATTTTGGACGGATTGGTGAGTGAGGGGTTATTTTTATGAAAAAAGAAAAGTTTGTTTTGGAATTTGGAAGATGCATTAGGGTTGTCAAGGGGAGAGGGGTTATATTGGATAGGGTTTTGTCGAAAAGAGTAGAGAAAATTTTGATTGGAAACATGAGAACATGAGAACATGAGGGTTGGGTGGGAAAGGTAAGGAATGTTTTAGTTGAAACGGAAGAGGACCGTCGGAGGACCTTTGAAAAGAAGCATTTTCGTTCGAAAGGAAAAGAGGAGTAATTGTCTTTGTTGGAAGGAATGTATTTAGAAACGAGTAAGAGGGGTTAGTTGGAATGAGCTGTGTTTATCGTAAAGGGAAAGAGGAGGGGATGTAGTTGAAAATCAGTGGATATGGTTTGTTGAGAAAAGCCAGGGAGATTTGGTTTGAAAGAGGGGTTTATTGGGAACAGGAGGTGGAGTGTTAATTGAAAGTAGGAGAGAGAGGGTTTAGCTTGAAAAAAGGGAAATGCTGGAAAGAGGAATGAGGATTTGATTGCAAGGAGCAAGAGGCGTTTGGATATTAACTGGAAACGGGTCAGGGGGAAAGGGGAAGGAGTCTAATTGGAATGAGAAGAAGTTGATCTGAAAGGGGAAGGTAGTTGAAATGAGAGCGAGTTTTTAGTTGAAAAGAGAGGATAGGCTTTGACAGGAAGAGGACGTATATTTTGGTTGGATGACTTTTGGAAGAGGAGTTTCGTTGAATATGGGCAAGCTAGGGTACTGATAGAAAAAAAAAAGACGTTGAGGTTGAAAAGAGGAATGTGCGTTATAATTAAAAAGGGGTGAGGGGTTTGGTTAGAAAGGGATGATTAGATGATTTATGTTTGAGAGGATTTTTGGTTGGAAAAAAGAGGTGGGGTAGTTAGAAATGGGAGAGATTTTTGGTTGGATTGAGGGTCGGTAGAAACTAGTGAGGGGGGGGGTTTCATTGGAATTAATTGGTTGTAAAGGGAACAGAGTTAAGGAGTGGGGATTTAGATTGGAAATTAAATGAGACATTTCGATTGGAAAGGGGAAGATGCGTTAGGGTTGGAAATGGGAGAGGGTTTTAATTGGAAAAAAGGGAAGGAGTTGGTTGGAAAAAGATGGGGAAGGCGTTTTGGTTGGAAAGAGATGGAGTTTCGATTGAATCGATGATAGTTAGAAACAAATTGGAAAGGGGGATTGAGGGGGGGGGGGTGGAGGTAGTTAGAGAGGGTGGGGGGTTTTAGTTGGAAAGATGAGGTAGGAGTTGGGGAAGGTGGGGAAGGGAAGCTTTAGTTTTTGTTGGAAGGCTAAGGGGAGTTTTACTTTTCAAGGGGAGGGAGTTTTGATTAGAAAGGGAAAGTGTTACTCTCTAAAATAAATTTTTTATGATATAGAGAAATAATACTAATTCAAACAGATGGTATTGTTATGACATTTCCTATTATACAAAGAGAATTCGTTCTATTTATCCATCCCTGCTTCGGAACGTCAACTGCAGCTTGAATATATTCTAGATACAGTATTTTCCATTATATATTCCCCTTGTTCTCTCTGAGCGAGTGCATTACTGCATTCGCCACTATAAACCCACTGAAATAAAAAATGTACTCAGTGGTATATAATGTGTGTGAATGTGTGTGTATATATATATATATATATAAATCATCTTCACTTTGGAAATTACAGCATACCTAGTTATAATTCTTTTAATACATTTTCTTCATCTCCTTTTATTGAAAAACACGGGATAATTTCGAGCTTCCTTTTAACCACCTACAGCATACCTTGAACTTCGACCTACTTACCTGGAAAGATCCATTTTTCTCAATAGGTGAGATACGAAGCGCGAGGATGAAAAGACTAACTGTTTTTTATAATTTTACTTTTATCATTCAATGAATATAAAAATTTTCAGGAATGAGTCAATTTTACTTGGTTTCAGTCTATCGTGGATCTGAATAAAGAGGATTCTTCAAGCCATAGAATTTGTCGTCTATGTTGTTTTAAGGTAAATAAAGCAACACCTGTTTTCTCCAAATTGCGCACAAGAAAATTGCTATAAAGTGATGATCGTCAGTACTTGAGTTTTGAAGTGCGTTTTTCAAACAAAAAAAAATTAGTTTTTAATTTAAATTTCTATAATTTTTGACTTAATTAGGATATATAAGTTCTTTTTTATATTCTAATTATGATTGTTTTCGAAATGAAGAAAATAATTTTTTAAAGTTTCAAATTAACAAAAAGCAACCATTTGTATTCGACATTGGTTAGAAAAATTACGATGAATTTATTCTTGCGATCAAGCATCAGAAAGTTATAAGGAAGAGTTTATTTGAAAGTGCTTTGGCGATAAATTTCTTCTGACAAGCGGGAATATTATAAGCTATCTAGTGAAGATCTACGAGAGGGGAGTGGCGTTCATTTTTCAAATAATTTTCAACTACCGACTCGTAAATGTCATTATGCTTCCTGGCTACATGTTTCTAATCTAAGAGTGGCAACTAACCGTATTAAAAATTAGTATATTATTCTTACATCAATTTCTTTCTCTTGCAATAGAAAAAAAAACATTATAATAGCTTCTTTACAAAATACCAATCATATATTATTCATAATAAATCTAGTTAGAGAAGAGATCTTACATAATATAAATCATCAGAAAAAATCGGGTTGAAACTTTGCCAAAAAGAACCTGATTTATATTGAGCTTTTCGCTCGTACTTTAAGGCCTTTGTAAAAAGTTTCGAGAAACATCTGGCATAAAACGGCTTCATTTATTTTGTGAAGAAAAAACCTTTGATGAACATTTTATGGAATTTATTTTCAATTGTAACTTGTTCTAATGAAAAAATTCTCAACTTTTAATAAAATTTTACTTTCTAATTTAAAATGATACTGTTTCCCTTTCTTTAAATCTTATGCAACATCTTAAAATCTGCTAAAGTTTCTTGAAAGATCTTGAAATCTTTCAAAATTCAATGGAATCCTTTGAAGATCCTAAAATCTTGAACTATCACAAATTACATGTCAGCCTTTCAAACTCTTAAAAAAAAGCTTATGAAATCTCTTAAAATACCATGAACTCCCTTTAAAATTCTTTAAAATCTTTTGAAATCGTAATAATTCCACCAAATCTATGAAAATTTCACAAAAATAACCCTTAAAATTCTACAAAATACTTCAAAATCCCCTTTGCATAAAAAGATTCAGACAATTTACATAAATCGTTAGAAAAAAATTTGTAATTTACTTAAGGTTCTATTAGCCTTAAGGACACATTCTCATCAGTGAAATTGTTCTTAAGTCTTTTTTAAAACATGTACCATACATACATGTTAATTTTTCAAAAAATCATCGAGATAATTTGCTTTTTCGCATAAGATTTTTGATGATTGTAACTTCTCATCCATTAATTTACAATCTCGCTTTATTTGTCTCAAAATTATGAATTTTATATTTTTCAAAATAATTTTAAAAAGTGTTACGTCTATCAAAAATTTGTAAATCCAATCTGTCAATTCTTTCGAGAGTTATAATCGCGCTCACAAACTAAAAATCGACACACACGCATCACACACATATTGAGTTTCTTATTTGAATTACGGCCTTTATAACAAGTTTCGACACATGTACGATACAAGAAACACCCATTTGTTTTCTGAGAAAGGGGAACATTTTATATTGTTCACTCCAGGATTTTTATGTAAAGTTCTTTTCAAAACTTTTCTACAGATTGTATGCTCAACATTTCCGTAAAAAATGTCTTCAGAACTATTGTTAAAAAATTTTGAATAGAAATTTTAAAAAAATGTTCAACAGGGATTTTAAAAAGAATTAGTGAAAATTTCTTAAAATGTTTTAAAATTAATTAAAATTCCATGAAATTCTCTAGAATTCCTTAACATTCCAAAAAGAGCTTCACAATTCTTATAAATCTCTAAAAATTCGTAGAAAAAACTCTTGAAACTCTTTAGGATTGTGTTATATAAGATAAAATTCGAATGAGAACCAAAAAACGAATTTATCATTCTAAAACGCTTTGCTCCTCAATTTTCGAAATCTTGAGCAATTTTCTGAAGTTGATGACCCACGTGAAAAATGAAAAATTTATTGACACTTAGAACAAGGTTATGTGCACATTATTTTGATGATTTTTATTCCTTGCCAGAGACCAACAGGCTCTAAAGTTTACTACTTAAATCTTTCTCTTTCTTTGCAGAATTTCAAAAGTTTTAATTTTTTCAGCAAAATAGTTATTTTTAGAAATAATATAAAAACGGTTCAAAATATTGAAAAATGGAAAATGAACTTTGTTTAGTACTCTTTAAAAGAGAACAACTTTTTCTTTTGACTTTTCCCAAAATCTTACTTAATGTAGAAAAAAATAGAGATTTTTTATTTATTTATTAAAAATTTTATTTATTTATTTTTTAAATTAATTAATTAATTTTTTGACGGAGTTTAAGTTGTTATATAGATATATTTGTGGTTCTGCCAGGGTGTGAGATGGCAGATCGATATTTTTTGAAAGCTCTAATTGTCCTCTACAATATATATATATATATAATTTTCATTGATGGACAAGATGACGGACTTGAGGTCCGATAATTAGATAATGATTAATTAAATTAATGCTCCTTCTGCCAGGATTTGCCCTGGTAGACCGACAGTTTCTTAAACTCTGCTATAACTAAGGTTTCATTTCATCACATTTTAAATGGTAACTCTTATGACGGAGTCAAAGTCACGGGGGGATCTCGGACTGTATATACTGAATGAGTTGTTGCAAAACAACGGAGCCAATATTAACAATTTTATTGGAAAAAATCAGCTGCTACAAAACAAATTTGCTATTACCAAATTAGTTTCCCTGGCTCTGGTCGTGGAAAACTCTTCATTCTCATTGGTAATCACAATGTAGGATTGGTATTAATGAGGTATGACTACTATACGAGTATAGGCCCCATAAATACTAAAATTATATGAAAATATTTTTATTGAAAATAGAAATCTTGACCTGGGCCTCGTCGGATCCTAATTTTAAATAGGGCTAAATATCCTGCTGGAAGTAAAAGATAAAAATCTTTATATATCCTTTATATATCCCTTCTATATCCTTCTATTTCTAAGATAGAAAGGAATAAAGATTCTTTGTCCTTTTCTACCTCTCTCCTATACTTGTCTATCTCTTACTATCTCCATATATCAATCCTCTTCCACCACTATCTCTTTGAATCCCCTCTTTTTATCTCTTATCTCTCCCAACCTATATCCCATCACCATTTTAATTAAAATTTATCCAATCTCTTTGAATCCTCACTTATCTATACCATTCTTCCTCCCGCCTAGTCCTGTCTATCTCTTTCTATCTCCTTGACAATCACAATTCACTCCTACCTCTTTTAATCTTCACTTCACTATTCCCTCCTATCTGTAGCCTATTCTTATCTATATCTTTCTATCTCCTTATCAATTTTAATTCACTCATACCGCTTTCAATACCCACTTCTCTATTCCCTCATATCTCTCGCCTATACATTTCTATCCCCTTGTCAATCAAAATCTTTCTATTCTCTGTCCATCTTCACTTCTAATGCACCTTTCTATGTAGACATAGGGTATAGTTTCTATATCTTTTTATCTCCTTAAGTATCAGTTTTAATTCACTCCTATCTATTTCAATACCCACTTCTCTATACCTCTCTTTTTTTTTCTATCTCTTCGTTAATCCCAATTCGCCCCTATCTCTTATATTACAATCCCCACTCCTATATTCCTTTTTATCTCTTGTCTATTCTTGTCCATCTCTTTCTATCTCCTTTTCCATTTGAATTCGCTCCTATCTCTTGCAATCCCTACTTCTTTATTCCTTCCTTCTTCTCGCCTATTCTGTTCTATCCTTTTCTATCTCCTTGTCAATAAAAATTCACTCCTATTTGTTTCAATCCCCTGATTTATAATCCAGCATATTTCTAAACGAATTTTTCAATGCTTTCTTCTCTGTCTCAACTTAAAAGTCTTTTCTATTCAAATCCATCGTTGCCTATCTCATTTCGGTTCAATTATTTTTTTTTTAAAAAGTAATCTCCAATTTATTCCTAAATGAATAAATAAAATACATCTATAGTATTTAGTGATTATACTGACAAAGAGATTGATAGAGATAGAGATGAATAAACGAGGGATAGGCTGGGATAGAAATAAGGAAATTAAAACTGATAGGTTAGTGATTATAACGACTGACAAAGATATTTAAAAAGGAAGAGGTGGATAGACGACAGATAAATGAGGAAATTGAAGATATATAGGTTATCGATATTAACAAAGAGATTGAAAAAGATCATAGAGTTGGATAAACAAGGGATAAGAGCTTTTCCAGATGAGTGACAATGAGGTTTACCGCATAACTCCTTAAAGTCCTTCGTTAGCTCAGTGGATTAAACATGTTTAAAGTATGAAAATGAATAAGTTAATAAGGGAGAGATAGCCTTAGGAATAGAAAGTGATATAAATTTCTAGCAAAGGAAATGAATTAGGTATAGAAAGGAATAAAAATTTTCTTGCATAGAGATAGAGTTTACGAGATATCAAGAGATAGATATTTATACCAGATACAGGGATAGACTGAGAGATAGGAAGAGATAGATATGACCTGTCACGGGGATACAATGGGGGGTAGAAAGAGATAACGTTTTAGGGATGCGAATCGGCTACTTGAAATAGATGGAAAAGTTCTACCTCTTTCTATCTCTTTATTTCCAGCAGGGATAATCTATATCTTCAATTTTCTCATTTATGTCTCATCTATTTTCTAGTTTCTTACACTAATATGGTTCTACTGTTTTAATTTTTAATCTTTTTATGTAAAGCGAATCTTTAGTCCACAACAGTGTTGAAATTATTGGGTTGGTATTATACTTTCAAGTAAGATAAAAAAGTATTAGAGTGATTAAACAGTGGATAGATACGGATAGAATAAGGAAATATTAGCGGGCATAAGTGGAGAATAGGAAATTGGCAAAGATGAGTGAAGGATACAGAAAGATAGAAATACTAAGATCCAAAAGGAAAGAATTTATTGTAGATTAAAAAAGAGATAGAAATAGATTGGTAAACTGAAAAAAAAAGATTTCTGAGATTTCTTTGAGTTGTAGCATTTTATTACTTACTGTAATTAAATATTGTGTTTATTCAGAAAATGCAGAAATACAAATAAATATGCCTTAAGATCAATGAATTTGACTCTTTAAATAAAAAATATGCGTATTTAAATCACAAAATTTATCTATGCGTGGATTGAGTATTATATTTATGTGAGTGAAAGAAATATGAAGATAACGCAATGGAATTTTAATTAATTTCAAAGAACTTTAAATTAACTTTAAAAAAGTGATATTTTATTAATATAAGGAGAAAAAAAAACTTGACTTTAACCGAGAAATATTTACTCGAAAGTATATGCTTGAAGAGTTAATTTCTTAAAAAAAAGTTAAATTGTATATATTATACCATATATTGTATATTTTATATCATATTGTACGGACAAAGATCACATAAAGGCTAACAATTTTTGACAAAGATTTTTCTGAATACATATGGGAATGTAAGATAACATGCATTGTGGTGTACTCGTATATTCTGGTGTAAATTGCCTCAAAGAGCACAAGAAACAGGAACACAGAAAAGAACGAACAAGGCGTAAAAGATGTTTTAAAAAAAATATAGCAAAAATGTAAAGGAATAGTGACTGAGATTAGCATAATATCACCTTCCAGAAGGTAAGGTATCATGAAGAAAAGAGAACTACGATAGTCCTTTTTTCGTCTTTTCTTCTTTCTTCTTTTTTTATCTTGTGACATGCAACTTTTTCTTCAAGGCTGAAATCGTAAGTTAAGAACTCTAATACTCAACACTATGTCACTTCTCCGAGCGATTGCAGCATCCGGGAAATCCGGAGACGATTTCAATGGAAACAAAGGCGCCTCACTAGAGAGGCCTCTTCTATCTTCATTCATATTGTAACGTTGATTTTCCAACTTGCATATTGTATTAAAGTTTCCAGATACTTTATAAGACTCCATGAGGAAAATTATACAAGTTATACAATATGAAGAGTACGGGAATTATTATGATATTTTGAGAATATTTATTATTTCTTTAAATGAAAATGCCCTTTTTGTCTTGTGCCATTTTGTAAATACATAGTTTTATATAAGCAGACAGGATATGCTTTTTCATATTTTCCATCTCTAAAAAATTCATGCTAAAATGAGTTTAATTGATAAAGAATAACGTAACTTTCTATGGCTAGAATGTCAGTTTCTAACACTTAATATTTATTTTTTTTTGTAAGAATATGAATGAGAATGATTAATGGTGAGAATAAAGTTATTGTACTTTTTAAAACCGTTAAATAAAACTCCTTTAAATTCCATGACATCTTTTTAAATCTCATAAAAAATTATATCTTTTTAAATCTTATGCAATCTCTTAAAATCTGCTGAAATCTCATAAAATCGGAAAATTCCTCAACATCTTCATCAATACCAAAAAATCAACAACCATTTGAAATCATTGAAAACGAATCATTCAAGTAACTTAAAATGCCAACTTTAATAAATATCATAAAATTTCGTAAAAATCCTTCAAATTTCACGAAACTCTTTAAAATTCCTTAACAATTCGAGAAAGTGTATTAAAATTATTTTTAAAAAAACTTTTGAAATCCTAAAATCCCATTAAATCCCTTAAAACTCCTAAAAATAAAAAACCTTCACAATTATTGAAGTTTCTTCAAGTTCCACGAAATGTTATAAAATTAATTTTAAAAACGTAAAATTTCATGAAAACCCTTAAAATTTTCACAGATTCTTTTAAAATTCCACAAAATTCTTCAAAATCCCTAACTTTTTAAAAATTTTGTAAATTCCTCAACGACCTTGAAAATTCCTAAAAAAATTTTGGAAAACTCTTCAAATTCCATTAAATTATTTAGAATCCATTAAATATATATTCCGAATAATTATCAATCATTGAAAAAATATCTTTAAAATTCTTACTTATTTTAAAAAACATCATAAAATTTCGTGAAAACCATCCAAATTTTTAAAAATATTTTTAAATTCCACGGAATCAGTTAAAATACCATATTATCCTTTAAAATCTCTATAACATGTTTAAAATCTCGTAAATTCCATGAAATCTGTCAAAATACCACGAAATCTCGATCACCGTCGGTGCGACGCATTACTTTTTATTTAATTTCTTAAAAACATATTAAAAACGGCATCTTGTACATTTCATAAAAAAAGTAAAATATATTTTTTATTTTCAAAATAAGAGGTCTAATTTACAATTTTTGAAAAAATGCTTTAATTCTATACGAAAGGAGTTGAGTACATTTGAAATAAGGTCTACCAGTACTTTCCCCAAGTTTGTTTTCGATCAAAGAAAGTCATATTTTCGGGTGGGTATAATTGAGAAAAAATGCCCCATCCATTGAATTTGGAAAACATTTGAAAATGAAGAGAATCGAAATTGGAAAATTTACGTATAATAAAAAATAATCTTCAAATCCGCCTCTTTGTTTGGAGGAATCTGTAAACTCTCATAATAAAAAGAATTCACGATCTATTAATTAGAATTCACGATTCATATTTCATTCACTGATCCTGTTTGTCCAGCAAATTTCGTTTACGTTCACATTATTACTGAAGAGTTATACATTATTTAATGAAAATGCGAAGAGAAAAGCAAGCTTAAAATGCTTTCGCGAGTTTATTATCGACATCACAATATTCGATTGTATCTCCATAGCTAGAGAGTGGTGGGTTAATTAATTTGTTAAAACGCTATGTATTTTACGTGCACTGTTTTACTAAAATATGTCACAATGCTTCTTGAAAACTCGTCGAAAATGCAATTCATTAGGCGCACAGTTTCATAAATCGATAGATATAGTAATAACCACATACACTTTTAATAAACATGGACGTAAAAATAAACGTAAATTAAACTTTTTTTTTCTAAGTAGCTTCATTTTGAAAAATCTATTAGCATTCCTTAAAATTATTTAAAATCCCACAAAATATTGTAAAAGCTCTGAAAATGTCCATAAATTTCATAAATTCCTTTAAATTGCCTGAAATATAGTAAATTCCAAGACTTCTATTAAAATTCCTAAACTAAATTTTTTTAACCCCTAAAAATTCCACGAAAACCATTGAAATTTATAAAAAAAAACTTTTAAAATGTATTGATATTAAATTATTTGATTTTTTACGACACAAGAAACATTTTACTTACATACATTAAAGCTTCGAATTTTGATAATTTAAAGACAGTTGAAAACGAAAATTTTCGAAATTATAAATACCCATGCAGAAATTTTGATGAGATCCTGATGGGACTCTCGCCAGTTTTCCCTAGTACTAGTGTCGTCCTGATCTGGAAAACTGAAAAGGGCCTCACAAGGTACGTCACGCTGTTACTAGTAAATACCCCACGTAGGGAAAACTGTTCAATATCCCGTCAAGATTTAAAAAATATTTGATATACGCCCAGGCGCATAGGGTAGACGACATTGCTAACTCGGATCAAAAATTAAATTTAAATAAATAAATTAAATATATTTTAAAATAACTAGTTAAAGATTATGACGTTTTAGAATAAGCTAAGTGGAAAGAACTTCGCCACCGAAATTACGGCACACGAACGCGCGACGAAGGCTTTTTCCACTTAATCCGTTAGCTTAGCAGAGGAGGGACACCTACGAACGCGGCGACCATAAAA
>JAUESI010020255.1:0-11730 GCA_032275145.1 Synergus laeviventris | reverse complement strand
TATACCGTGTTTGGAAGTTAGTTTACCATGTAAACTAAAATTACAAAGTATAGTGAATCTAGTATACAAATAGGAAAGTTAGTATACCGTGTTTGAAATTTAATTTACCTATGTATACTAAAATTACAAAAATTTCTTACAGTGCATGTAATAAACTTAAATAAATATGTAACAAGTTTAAACGCGCCTAAGACGCGCAATTTTTTCGTAGTGCTTCGCGCTCTGGAATATTTGGTCGTCGAGCTTCGATGCTTCATATTATTTTTCTAACATTTTCTCATATCTCACGTTTTTTGGAAAGAAAATTTTATTTTTTATTTGTAACATCATTTTTCCCGATTAGATCGAAAACTACTGACTCTATCAAAAAATCGTCAAGGGGAAATTTGTAGATCTTTTTAAGACCAATAATTATATTTTTTAAATAATTTATTCTATATCTATCTCGCGTTATTTGGCTGCAAATTTGAATTTCTGATGTTTAAAAAAATTCAAAATAGATTGTTTGACTTTCTGACAAGTGTTATATCCTGAGGAGGATAAACACTTCCAATTTCCCTAACGTTTTCGTTTTTAGTTCACGTTAGTGAGCTAGGGACGAGATCTCAAGCCAAAGAACAAACACACTAAATTTAATAGTAAAATCATTTATTTATTTTATTACAAATTTTGTCGTCTGAGAGTGAGATAAAAAGAGTAAGACTGAGTGTGTGATGGACTATATAAAGAACTTCTGGCCTCTGGGGCCGTACTGTTAAGAACGTTAAAAATTACTATTTTCTGAATATAGAAGAGGCGAATTGGAGAAAACAGGAGTAAGTAGTATAGCTAGGGGATCACCAGGCCATTCATTCTTCGAGTTTGTTCCATTTGATGCTAAATTGTGGGTCACTTACCGACCGTGCCACCATTGATCGCCGGTTCATTACCCTCAGTTGGTAATGCAGTTTTCTCAAGCTTGGTGGTTACTTACCATACCGACTGACTAGCTTGGTAGTTTACTTAAAATATCCTAGAATTTTCCACGCGCTTTTTACATTTTCGCGTCTGCGCGCGCAACTTCCAAAGTGGGGCCAGTAGTGCTTGTAGTGAGAGCGTCTGCATATTTAATTCTTTTTTAAATTCGCTTTCTATTATCACATCAACGTGACTATCGCATAATTATTAATTAATTTTGTCCATGCATTTACCAGCTGACTTAGTAGTTTGCCTACAAAGTCTTAGTATTATCGCACGCTTTGACGTGTCCGAGTATGCGCGCGCAGTTTGTGAAGTGGGGACCAACCGTGTGTGTAGTGGGACAATCTGCATATTTTATGTTGGTGTATTTTTAAAATCTATTCTAGGATACATAAACGCGACAATCACATAATTAATAATTAGTAATTAACTCATCAATCATTCTGACAATAGTTTTGTAATCAAAACATAATTCATTTAGCATTATAAGCATCATCCCTAATTGTGAACATCATCGATAATCTTTCACTTAAGGGGTAACACCGCCTTAGTGGCTACGTACTTCACTAAAGAATATATTTGTTAAAATTACAAATCATTCCATGCAATAGTCTAGATGTAGCGTGTCCGCCCAGTTTGAAAAAAGTGGTTTAAGAAAAACGCGTTTAATGTTTTGTGAGCACTGAAATCATAAATATTTTTTGTTTAACTTTAATCCGCGAAACCTGCACCATATATTTCTGAAACTTTAAGGACCTTCTGCTCTGTAAATAATTGTTTCTTTCAAACCATTTCATGCTCTCTACAACTGGTACACATTGTTTTCACTTTCTCCATTGCGAATGCCTTCTGAGACTTCCATGAAGATCTCTTCCTGTAAATTCCCGTAGAGGAATACAGATCTAATGTCGAACTGCAACAATTCAAGGTCTAAATGCGTGTTGAAAGCAAGAAAAAGGCGAAGAGAATCGTACTGAATCACGGCAGCAAAAGTTTTCTTATATTCGAGGCCTTCAACTTAACGAAAACCACAGGCAGATAGACAGGTATTGTATTTCACTGGATTTCCTTTTTCATCACGGAGAACGTTAAAAACCCACTTGGATTTGATGAGCTTCATCCCTGGTGCTTGGGGAACAAATTCCCATGATAATTTACACGATGAGAGTCGAGCTCTTCTTCGATTGCCCCTTCCCAATTACTGAACTCCGGACCATTTAAAGCCTTCTCGTACGTAAACGAAGGCAAATTTGGTGAAATGCCAAATTCCGTCACATTTGCCTGATATCACTGTGGTGTCCGAATACTGCTTCTCTCACGAAGTTGATACGGACCCGGCATTTTTCTCGTCTGCTCCTGTCTTATATTTGGCCCATGTGACCCATCTTTACTTTCGCTGTTCTGTAATCTCTCCTCGGTGTCATCTCAAGAATCTTCATCATCCTCATTGTAGATTGATTCTGCTCAACGTTGTTCGTGCACTAATTGGATTCAATTATTATAAAATTAACTAGGGTTAACGAAAAGTTCTAAATCCGATTTGTATTGAATTTAATCGATTCGAATGAATAATTCTGAGTCCGATAACTATAAAATCTACTCGGTTCAAACAAATATTTCTAAGTCCGATAATTAATACTTTTGCTGAGGAGTGACATAGGTTCTCTCTTGAATAGGGATCGAAATCTGATCGAATTTCGTCATCGATCAGAGCTCCTGAGAGCCTCGCGCATATCGTGTGATCCCTTGCGCAATCCTATTTTATTAAAATGTGTCGCCTAAATATGATCTAAGCCTAGTTCCTGTAAGGGTTTTATTGCTGGCCCTGAGTGGCGCCGACAACCTTCACATGATACCTCAAAACTAATATTTGTGTCTAACTAAGATGATTTATTAGTTCCCTAACGACTTGGTCGTGATCCGTGATCTAAATCTAATCAAACTTCCGAAAAAATTTATTTATATTTATAAATTAATATCGAAGTTCAAAGCTCGTTTCCTTGAATCTTTATCCTAATTTTTTGAACTATCTAATCCCTCGCAAGTCATTTTCACATTTGAACTCTTTAGTTGCTTACGTCACATTATCAACTCATTTCCTCTTTTATTCATTTAACATTCTTGCACGTTTTTCTAATATTTATTCTACCTAATTTATTAGTTACATTTCAATCTTAGTTATAACATTTATATTCTCTGAAAACATTAGAACTTATTCGTATATATTCATATTTTTCTTATAGTCAGTCAATTCACATTTAACTCAAGTCTTTGCCAATCTCTTATTATTATTATTTAAAATTTTATTTTATTCTTAAATTCATATTATAAGTTATATTCATGTTTTGTCAAATTTGAATCCATATGAGGTTTTGAGTATCCAGGAGGTGCTGCCTCTACTGGAAGAAAGTCTAAGTCACAATCTTTCCGAGTTTGTCACAAAACCACACGTCAATAACATTCATCTTGTCAAAATGCTCGATGAAATTACAAGAATCTTGTCTATCGGTAATAAAGAAGCTGGATGTGAATGATGGGGTTTGCGACCGTTATCATCAGGATTTAAGTAATAATGCATCAGAGAGGAAAGTTGTCGTTATGGGACGTTTTGGCTCTTTCTAGTCGAAGCTGATTGGTTGACAACATTTTCGGTGGGTGGAGCTTTCTAAAATATCAAGTTTGTGAATTGTATATAGTACACGAGTACCCCATCATTTGCACTTGAATTTAGCTTGCCTAGTGTTCGCGATAGGAACTAATATTTTATTTATTGCCGGTCTGTGAATTGATGGTTAATGAGGAAATCGAGGAAAATGAGTCATTAAACCACTTAATTTAAAGAATATAAAATGGCACTGACTACTTTATTTAGGTATTACCATACAATATGTGAGTAAAACAGCCCCTGTGTATTACTCCAATAATGAAAAAGATGGAAAAACATGTGGATAGATTCACCCGTATGGTCCGTATGAAGGACCGATAATTAGATATTATAATATTACTATTATACCGTGCGGTGGACAGATAGTACACACCGAGCCGATGAATAGTGCGTAACTGGTCTCTCCCCTCGTCCCGCGTCTAGCTACACGATCGACCAGACGGGGAGAGGTGAGAACCAGAGACACACACAACTCAATGATACTCATGAACGCGAATAGAGATATTTTCAATCTCGAACATCCGCCCACCTTCGTGCTAAGTACGAATATCCAACGTTGATGCAGACAAAAAATTAGAAATGATCAATGATTCGTTCACCATGATTAGAATCCCGCGATGGAGGTATGTGCCCACCCTGAGAAGAGTCGAGCTGAATTTCATAGTGAAAATCGTACATAAAAAGCATTCTTGAATAATACTTGGCTCTTTCTTAGTTCAATAGCGACAATATTGTCATTGAACATTGAACGGCTCTGAAAGTTGGGTTTTGAGATAAGGGTTTGTTTCCAAGAGGATTTAAATTATTATTGCTTGGTTTTTGAATCGAAAGATGGGTAGTGAGGGAATCGAGAAAAAGATTAATTAAAAACCACTTGACATTTGATAAAAAAAAGCACTGACCACTTTATTTATTACATGCGGGAGTAAAACAATCCGTGTGTCTCACTTGAACTCGCTTAGCGACAGAAAGAAAACCATGTGAAAAGATTCAATAATAATTGTCCGTGCGAAGGACCGAATATTATAATATTAATAGATACCGTGCGGTGACAGACAGAACACCGAGCAGTAGTAGAGCGTAACTGCCCCCCGCCCCTCGCCCCGCACCCAGCTATTCGATTCACCAGGTGGGGAGAGGTGAGAACCAGAGGCTCACTCAACCCGATGGTACTCACCACCGTGATAGAAATATTATTGAATCTCGAAGATCCACCCACCTTCGTGCAAAGCACGATTATCCAACGTCGAAATACAAAAATTAGAAGTGAGCGATGATTCGTCGACCGTGATGAGAATCCCACGATGACGGTATGCGCCTACCCTGAGAAGCGTGAAGCTGACTGAGCTTCAGCATCCGTAGAAACTGGTAGGAGTACCAGTTTGACGACAGAAACTGTCCAGCGACCCGTATCTGTCTTCAAGGAGACAGTTCGAATCTGAGCATCGGAGCCTGGATGCGTTGCTGTGACGCGAGCTAGTGGCCATTGTATAAGAGCAGTTTGCTCTTGGAGGACCAACACAAGGTCTCCTACCTTGAGTAGCGTAACAAGTCCCTGCCATTTAGGAAGATTATAGAATTTGTACAGATACTCAAATGACCCCCTCTTCCAAAAGGTCTCTGAGTCTGCCATCGTTTCCAAGGAGTGAGCTTCTGATCCACGAGCGAAGGTTCTGGGATGGTATGAACCGAGGATCCTAATAGAAAATGAGCTGGTGTAAGAGCTACCAGATCACCTGGATCCTCCTTGAGGGGCTGAATCGGCCTAGGATTTAGGCAAGCGTCCACTTGTGCCAAAAAAGTAGATAACTCCTCAAATGTGGTATATTCCAAATAGAAGATAGTGTTTCACGGAGCGTACCGCCACTTCCCATAGACCGCTGAAGTGAAGTGCAGCTGGAGGGTTGAACTTCCATGTGGTCTGGTGATTCGCGAGGTACCTATGTATGATAGAAACCACCTGTGAAGCTGCCGACAACATCTTCTCCCTCAGCTGTCGATGTGAGATAACTCCATTCGAAACTTCTTCCAGATATGGACAGACTCCTCCAGGAGGGACTGCTCCCACTCCATAGATTCGGTATGAAGATCTCGGCCCTTACCGTAACTGGATCCAACCATCCAACAGGCTCGAAGATACGAGCGATCTCGAGATTCCCAAGGCCTTGAAGGCTAGATCCCGATCAAAGCAGAAAGATGCCGATGTTTCCCTATTCTCATTTGGTATGTCTGTCAATGTACTCTGCTCGTTAGAGAGTCATTTCTTCAGCACGAACCCTCCTGAGCGTAGTAAACTGTCCACCTGTCGTATCTTTTCACGAGCTTCCTCCATCGATTTAGTACTCGACAAGTCATCATCAACATAGATTTCTGTTCTCAGGATGTCTGTAGTCAGAGGGTATGCCTCAGCCGCATCCACAGCCAGTTGATGTAAAGTTCGTATCGCCAGATAAGGCACTGAATCAAATCCGAAGGTGATGATTTTTAGACAATAGGTCTTGATCCCTTCCTCTGAGATAGACCTCCAAAGTACGTTCTGGAACTTCTGGACATCTTCTCGATGTCTGCCGTAAATACAATGGCATACCTCCGCCATTGGAAAATCACGTCAGTGAGATCCGTCTGAAGTTTGGACCCTTGACATAAATTATCGTTGACAAACAGCCTATTAGTTGTACAAGGAGATACCTTAAAAACCACTCTCAATTTTTTACTGGTACAGGTCTCATTGATCACGCAGCGATGCGGAAGATAGTACCTCTTAGTGTGTTGGAGATCTTTGTGATCCGTTACCAACTCCATCTCCCCCAGATGGGCGTAGTCCTGGATGATAAGTTCATATTCCCGAAACACATCAGGATCCCTTTAAAATCGTTTCTCCATCTGCCGGAGAGAACATCGAACAGCTGCTCGATAGTCCCCTAGACCCAACGAGCGATTTCTAAATGGGATGCAAACGACATAGCGCGCGTCATCATTGCGTTTGTGAGTAGTCAGAAATTGTTTCTCACATTCCTCATGATCCATATTTACCTAAGATGAGCTAGTTAGGTAGGTCCTCCTGGACTACAAACCAACGAAAGAGTGGAAGTAGCTCGCAGTCCACTGTCACCAGCAGATCCGCCACTGAAATCCGATGATCATAAGATTTATTGTCGATAAGTCCAGACAAAATCCAGCCTAACATAGTCTGTTGTGCTGTCGGAGTACCTAGACCTCCCTTTATTACACCCTCCTTGAGGATGTAAGCGACAATGTCGCTCCTACAACCATTTCTAGAGCACTAATGCGAGAGTGTACTTGTACATCTACCAATCCCTTGGTCAAACGTGATTTTTGACTAGCCCCTCCATGTAGCGTAATATTGATGGGCTGTCGTGATAACCGTAACCGTTGCACCAAGGACTCGGAAACAAATGAGGCTTGTGCTCCTTAGCCGAGAAGGACCCTTGCTGGCAATCACCTCTCAACAAGCCTCCTGATGTTGACTAATGCTGTCGCCAGTAAAATCTCCCCGTCTAGTCAGAACCTAGGCTGCTGTTGTGAATCTGTGGACATAAAGGCAGAATTAGTGAAAACAGCACTATTTAGGTTTAGGTGAGAAGGGTGATATGTGTTTGCGGTTTACTGGTCCGTGACAGGATCCATATTGTTCCCCATTCTGTAGCTGACTTCTGCAGTAGGGTGAAGCGAGGTGTGATGACTTCCACCACTATGTTGGCAACGACTAGTTGACGAGCAGTCACGTGAAGAATGGTTGCCGAGACAATTAAAGCAGATTAAATGTAACTTAATGCTTTTACTTTAATTTTACAAATTTCATATTTGGTATCTCAACATATTTAGAAATACCGTTGCACAAAAAAAAACTGTCGATAGGTAGAGATCAGATAAGTGATACTACAGTACTTTCTATATTTGGAACAGTGTTCACACTGAAGAATATGAAGTTATGATTTAATAATACTTTATAGAGTAGGCATATTAAAGGCGATGAACTTAACAGACACTATGTGACAACGTCGGAATTTTGCCGAATTCCTTGTCATCATACATACAATCATATGGAAATACCGCGAGCGCAACGTTAGTTTCGGCCTCCGAAATACAAAAGGATTTTCTAAAACCCGTAGTTTGTCTGTTTTCGCATTTAAATTTCTGTCTCCCTTTCTGCTAATTAAAATATTAAAACTATCTTCACCTTTTTTTTTTTACAAAAAACGAAGAAGGTACAAATACCTTTAGTAGTTAATAGAGAACATTTCGCGAAGAGTTCGACGTAGTTCTAGCCGCCACGGATAGAAGGCGCCACCAGTACCATCGTGTAGCAATCTGAGATTGATTTTTCGTTGCTACGAGCTCCAGTAGAGGCAGCACCTCCTGGACATATTAAACCGGTCGAATGTTTAAACCAATTTGAATTCCCTATGCAAGCAAACGTGCATGCGATCTTGGAAACTTGGGAAATTTGAACGATTTATTGCATTAAAAAGAGAGATTGGTGCATGAAATGGTGAATCGACTAGAATAAATAGGATATAAACTATGTTAATAACAATTTAAGTTTCTGTAAAACAATCTATGAAAAAGCTAATAAATAAATGAATAATTATACTGAACTGTAAATATTAGTTAAATGATTGAATGCAAACTTAGGAAAGAAAGAAAATATACAAGATTAATGGTTAAAATGATAAGACAAAAGAATGAATGAATAGAATGTGGAAATGAAACCGAATGTAAACCAAGTAAGTTAATTAAAATTTTTTAGTATAATACAATAGATTTATGACTAAAATGTAATAGCATTAGGAGAGAAGAATAGTTTATAAGAATTAATAAATTAGATCAGGATGACAGAATCTCAGAACTAAAAACCTTCTGAGAATTAGATTTAGGTCACCATGCAGTGACACGTGTAGAAATTAAGGAAAATACGATTGGAAAAATGATCATTAAAAACTAGAGTAGGGTTGCGCAAGGGATCTCTTGAAAGTGCGCAAGGGCCTCAGGAGCTCACTTCGATCTTCGATCAAGATCAGATTTTCTTGCTCTCGCGAAGGGGAACCTTTGACACTCCGAACACTATTATTAAATTATGAAGTTGGACTCGGAATATTTCCCATCGCGAATTAAGATTTAATGATCTAAAAAATCGATTGTAAATAATTTTTAATTACATATTTAATTGCTAAATCAACGGACACCTTTGTTAATTCTCCAATTCAATTGTTTAGTTGATTTATTCCTAGTATAATTTGCTTGAAATATTCCTTTGCTGAGTTCCACTTTAGTTCTGAAGTGGAACAACGCCCAGGATTATTCTACAAATCTCAGAGGTTAAATTTATTGAACTAAGATTTAATTTATATGAAATTTAAATTTCTTGCGAAAAGACGCTAAATTCGTTACAATCGTGTAACATATATTAGCTGTGTCGGCGGGAAAGGTCGGTAAATTCGAATATTTAATTTGAATGATTTTAAGAGAATACGTTATTAATTTCACGTTACAATGAAGGTATAAGGCTCTAAGATTTGTTCGATTTGGCGGGTCGAGAGAGTCTAAAATCGAATTCGAGTTCTTTCGGACATGTCGATTGTTTCCTATGGCCCCAACTTTTCTCTTTAGAGTTTGGAAAAACCAATCATATTCTTAAGTTATAGGGGTAGTGCTCCCCAAGAAGTGTATGAATTGCGTGCGCATCCACTACGCGCAAATATGCACCTCTTGTTCGTTGAAGGTCTAAGGGAGATAATCATCGAGGACCCCAGTTACCTGTATCGGAGTAAGGTCGGCATAGTCCCTAGTGGACTATCCTTAGTTTCTATAGTGCCTTCGGGTCCCAGTAAAAGACTTATAACTATTAGTACAGTAACAGATTTAGTTAGGTCGTCGTAAAACATGAAAGTATAAAAGTATAAAGGTATAAATGTATAAAATAAGGTGAAGATCTAAACTCACAAAAAGGGTCGGTGTTTTTCCGTAAATGACATAAAAATTTCCCTAGGAATCGTCGTGTTTTCAAAGTTAAAACATCTGTATCTTAATCCTACTTTCGGGCTTTCGCTTACGAATATTTTATGTATGTACAGGTACCCTAATATTTCTTATGTAATTGAACTTATCCTAAGTCGCACACAGTTTATAAAATATCGTAATATAATGAGCCTCTCAAATCTCGTATATGGCAGTATTTAAATTTTCACGTATTATAGCTTAGTTACTAGAATCGCCAGCAGAAGCATGTCATGACACATGTTACAGTCGGTCACTAGAAATTATCGCATAAGATATACAATGTATTCGAAAATTCTTCTCCTAAGAGATATTTTCCACACTTTCGTGTATATCTGGGTGCTTATAATAAAATTAAAATCTCTCCACCATTGTGTATAATTTTATACCTGTCCACTTCGTATACGAACAAAGAGGAATAAAATTAAAAAATATTTGAAAATAAATTTGAGTCACGTAAGAATAATAGACTTCGAATTTTTAGAAAAAAATATTTCTTAATCAAATTGCATTTGTTCAAATAGATAACAATTAATTAACAAATTTTCATAAATATTTCAATAGACCATTTCAGAAAGTCGATATTGAGAAAAATTGTCATTTTTACTTTTAAGGTTAGTTTTCAAAGCACCGTGGGGGTGTGTTAGGGGTGTAGAACCTACATGTGTTATACATGAAATTCTTGATTGGATACTTCTCTACAAGCATCTATACTTTCCCGTAAGATTTTCCCAAACCCTGAAAAATTATTCCAAAAGCGCCAAAAATTAATTTTTCCCCATTGAATTTACATGGGAAATTTCAAGTCAAATCTGGCACGTGTTTTAATCAAAATTTAAAAAAAAAAAATAGGACATTTTTTTCAGATTTTGAAAAGAATTAGGGGGATCGAGACTCTTTATTATCAGAAAAATTTGTACCATTTATTTTTGAGCCACCTTAATATCCACATTCAAATGTTAATTTTTACCTACATTTACATTTATCCTTTAATTTATCCTTTTAGCCAGTTTGAAAACTGAGTATAACAGAAGGGGATTTTTTCAACTGGGTTGAAATCTTCACAGTCAATATATGTTTTGAGGTAGTAGGAAGTAGAGGGCACTTATACAATTCATACAAAATGAACGCTTCCTCAGTTTGTCCCTGTATAATAGCATTCATGTCTCCGCGTGATTTGTTAGGATAACCTCATGTTTTGCATTCAGAACAACTTTTTGATAGTCTTCAGCGAATTCTAGAATCATACTAAGTAGTAGAGTTACATCAAAATAACCCTCATAATCAGTAAGGTGTCTTATATGTTCCATATTGAGCCATCCTGCAGTGAAACCTTGCTAGGTCGCATACATAAATCTTGATGATGAACGGCGATTCGAAGCTGATCACTATGTTGAATGTACATAAAGCATAAAGCTGATGTGCATAAATTTCATAATGAGCAATGGACTCATCAAATGGCAATGTTTCTTAAATCTTCAACATTTCTTCCTTTTTTATTACAACAAGAAAGAAATGATAAATATCTTGAATGGTCGATTCAACTTTTTCTTTCACGGTGTTTGATCTTGAGACCGAGTTGTTTCAGAAAGAGCACGTTCTGAGCTGTTATTGCCTTGCGACCTGGTGGAAGACTGATGTCTACCTTGCATTTCGGCTTACTTTTCGATTTTACACGATGCCCATTATGATGATTTGTGGTGTAGGCGTATTGTTATAGTTTCTCCTCGAAAATATAATAATTTTCTGTCTTGATCAACAATGCGAATATGAACTTGATATATTGTCTTTACAGCGACTGGAAGATAAATGACATATGAAGGCACTTCAATGATCTTATGTCCTGGTCGAACGGCTACACGTAAGTTTAAAGTATGAGTCTTATTGGCCTCGAGAGCATGTAATGTGAATCCTAGTAATCGTCCAATAAAATCGTCTGGTTGAATGTTCACTTCAAAATTGCTCTTGATTTCACTGCTATATAAGCGTTGTACCCGAGTAAAAATTTTTGACTTAAATTGCCCCTAATCAAGACCTTTTCAAGACCATTTTTGACTGTGGTTTTCATGTCTTGTAGGTGAGACTGA
>JAUESI010020254.1:0-11732 GCA_032275145.1 Synergus laeviventris | reverse complement strand
CTAAAACGGAAGTATTGATAATGAACTGTCGATAATAATTATTTTTTAATTATTTCAACTAAACGAGAGTCAATAATGGTCGCTTAGCATTTTTTATAACTTCCCTGAATTAATTTTTTTTTAAATATTCATTTTTGTGAAAAAAACGTAGGTAATCTAGACCAGATTGACCCCACCACCTACGTTTTTTGCCCAAAAATGAATATTTAAAAAAAATTAATTCAGGGAAGTTATAAAAAATGCTAAGCGACTATTAATGACTCTCGTTTGGTTGAAATAATTAAAAAATAATTATTATCGACAGTTCATTATCAATATTTCCGTTTTAGCAAAAAAAAATTTTTTTTTCAATATGCAAAAAAAATCCAGTCGACAACGGTCCGTTTCAATGTTCTGTACCGTTTACCAAAGTTGGGGAATTTAAATATATAAAATCAACAATTTTTCTAAGTATCACATGCCCTTAATAGTTTATTTTATTTTTATGTGAAATTCGAAATCTGCGTCTACTGTCCTCGTAGTATGCTAACATTTGGATTGTGGAATAAGTTAGTTCAATAATACTGTAGCAAAAATTGGAATGCTATAGTACTCACCGGACAGATAATAGACTACACGAAAGATGGTATTTCTCGATTGACATCTTGATCTAATCAAGAAGACCGTCGTACTGATAGGAGTCTATCCTAATTGATGGGTTTTGTTGATGTCTCATGAGTGTTTTAGGTGAGAAGTAAGGAGATTTTGATTAATCTAAAATTGGTTATATTTTGAAGAGTTTGTCAACTATTTAGGTATTTGCTAAAATTGCAGTCATTAGGTCTGCATGAATTCTGGCTATCCATTGATTTCGATAGATTAAAATTTTCAGTAGGAAGTATTGAAAAATTCTGAAGTGTTAATTTAACTTCATTCACATTTGTCCTAAATAAACTTTATCGTTATTGGTCAACTAACGGGTTTAACCTTTCATTTTCATAAGAAGACTGTATTATGTTTAACTCTTTATTTTTATATGCAGGTTTGTTAAATCTTTTTAAGTTTCGGTTGATTTAAGAGAAATTAGCGTGATTTCAAAACAATTATGATTCGTTGAATTCTTAAAACCATTGCATTAGCTTGCAAAAGCGTAACATGAATTCAAGTTAATGATAGTAACTCGCAAGTCTTGCATGTAAAAATAATTATAAACAAACTTTATTTTAATTTTTTTTACGCATTCGCTCTCCTTCATCATCAATCTAAGTTCGGGGAGGTACCGAAAGCTTCTAACCGGACGATCAATAGCTTGATCCTATACGAAGGATAGTATTCCTTGATTGTCATCTTGATCTTATCAAGAAACTCGTCGTACAATATTTGTACAATCGATATTGATACAATTTGAGGACTGCTCGGTTGTTATGCACTAAACTATTATCATCTGTGACTTTTTTTGTATTAATATCTAAATATTTTTTGAATTTTTGGCTAACGGTTTTTGTTAAAAATCGTAAAAGCTTAAATCTTTAGGTACAGTAACCAATTTAATTCCTGCCATCCGGATTGTAGTTATCCTTCGAAAATACGGTTAATATCTATGAAATACAAATCTATGCTACGTGTACCATCCATTATTATTATGTAGAATTGAACCGTTTTTTGATATGCTTATTTCAATTCGAAAGTAAAACATCAAATTAGTTTACTGTAAATTAATAGTTCATTGTGCACCTAGTAGTGAAAGTCAGTCTTTATACGCTGAGCGAGAGTTTGCGTTACGAGTTGAGACGAGACGAGTAACGCAAACCCGGGAGGCGTATATAGACCTTCACTGCATGGTCCACACGATACTTTTTCAACAAAGCATGATTTACAAGTTTAAAAAAAATCATGTAAGTCACTTTTGAAAACAAGACCATGAAAAGTATGTTGCTCAGGTTGGTGTTTTTGGAAGAGAGGCGTCCAGGGATCCAGGGCGCAGCCCTAAGCCAACATATTATGAAACTATTTTTATTCTATTAATAAGTTACATATTGTGAAATGAAATTTAGCTTAGAACGTCAATGAGTATATGATTTAGTAGAATTGAACGTACACAGGTGGCAGTATCAGTAGGATAATAGACCGGCGCAAACCCACATGCATTTAGGACTGTACAATAATAACATAATAATCGTACAGTCTACCCCTCCAAGCGTGTAAACGGTCACTTTTAGAACTAAAAAGAGGCTAATAAAACACGTAAATCATGTCTGCGTTACATAAATTGGTTTACTGTACTGCAATACATGAAATTGCATATCAAACCAGAACCTCTACAAGACCATTAAAGAAACTTTAAAGAAATAGCACAAAGAGGTCTTAATGCCCTTTCTTCAAAGATTTTTTTTATAATTGTACTAAAACATCTGTCTGAAACTAAATCAACCTTTATATTTGCTTTTAGAGAGAAGAAAGTGTACTAATAATTACACTATTATTTGGCGCTACTCGAGACAGCGAAAGTGCAGTTAGAGCTGCAAGTTTACGAACTTTGGGGCTCTTAGTACCTTTACCTACATTAGAAGAAGATACAGGCTTTCTTATGGATTTAGCAGAAATCACTTACTCAACATTACAAGATAATAATCTTGGGGTGCGCATAAAAGCAGCTTGGGCTTTAGCGAGCTTATGCGATTCTCTTGTCAGGCGACAGTGAGTAAATCCGTTTGTTTCATTGAATAAAATATCGCCATTATTAATATAAAATCTCGATGTTTGTAGAAACGTTTCAGATGTAGAACCAATTTCCTTAGACATCCTGTTGCCGAAAATATTGGAATCAAGCGTTAAAGCTACATATGATAACGATAAAGTAAAATGCAACGCGACAAGAGTTATTGGAAGTATTTTGTTCCTGTATCAGGAAAGTTCAATTTTAGGAGATACAACCAAAGGTTTACAAGCTCTTATTCAGTGTGCTTCGATCGGCAATGATCAAAAGGTAATGTATAATATTATGTATTGCGCAATATACTATTTTAGTTTTTGCAATTTTGACTTTCTAACATTGTAACGAAGTTTTTTCCCCGCTCTTTCCCTGCGGAGGCTTCAGTCTTCCAGGGTCTGAATTTAGGGAAAAGGATTTTAATTATGAACGTGAGTAGTACTTTAGCGAAATTAGAACAATCCGTTTATTCCTCTATAATATATCTAACTTATGATTAAACGGGTGTGTGTGAGAATAAAAGAATGTAAAGTATAAGTTTGTATGTGATCACGGTATGTCTGTGAGTGCACGGAATGAATCTACAATACAAGTGTGTAAGTCTGTGGTGTGTGTGAAGGGTTGTACAATATGAACTTAGTAATGACGCGGTATATATACGCGTGTACATGTAAATGGGCTCACTGCGGTTTACTCGATGGCGACTTCGGTGTAGCGGATCTTCGGTGTAAACGCAGCGAGCGGTGCGGCAATAGAGATGGGAGAGAGAGAGGAGACACATAGAGGCACGATTCACCAGGTACAGAGCGACCATTCTTGATACCGCATTGAGACCCACAGCCACATGGCGCTCCTATGGCCGTGTATCGATCAAAAGTTATGCCGGCCCTAAAATGGCGTTCCTATGGTCTTGCATTGAGCTAAAGGCTACGTCGACCTATCCTGGGTCTCGCCTAGCAACCGTACTAAAGCCGACGTTACCGACCGTCCACAATGAAAAAGACACCGCAAAAGATGCTACGTGACTTATCAAGAGTGTCTCCCTCACACTTCTCTCTCACCTTACCCTACCGTAATTCCGAGAAGGGCGGGCTCAGGAGACGACACTCGCCTCGTATGCCATTTTTATTTTATGAAAAATGCTCGAACAGATAGACATAACAACCTTACCCTACGTTCTTCTGTCTGATAATTTTTTAAACAGGTCTCTCTTGCTTCTTTTAGATCTCTCACTTCGGGTTTAAAATGTTGTTGCGAAGAATTTCATTTGATCCTGAAAAAAAACTTATGTTAAGATATAATTGCAATAATAATAGTGAAATTTTTGCAGGTACGGTGGAATGCGTGTCGTGCTATAGGACTGGTTTTGAGCCGTGAACCAGATCGTATTTTTCCTAAGTCGTGGAAAGTAAGTAAATTTGAATATATTCACTTTAATATGTTAAAATAACGCTTGCAAGTATCCGGAATAGGGTCGGCCGAATATAGGCCAGAAAAGCATACGTTTATGCATGGCGTTTATATGACCTCTCCACTCGAGAGTCAAAACAGAACTGTATTAGTTAATTGAGCTGTATTATTTGTCCGATATAAACAAAACACATGGGTATTTCGTAAGGAAGATAATACTCGTCGGCTATAATATCAATGCCAGATCTTCCAAAATGACCGCGTAGTAAAAGGCAAGGCCTAATGTAAACACATTTCAATTTAAATAACTAGGGCAAGATTTTGCGAAAGAAAATAGTACGCAGCAAGTATTTAAAAATAGAGAATTTATTAAATTTTATGTTAAAAACGAAAAATTTCTTCGTCGAAAAGTTTTGTTGTTCTTTTTTGTTCTTTTTTTTTTTTTTGAAAATACGGATGCTCGGAGGGATGCATCTAGCTTTCAGCTGAGTGAAACTTAATCAACTGTTTAATTTTATTTGTTGGGAACCCTTGCCTTCAACCCTAGAGCTCCTGACGGATTGTGATTGTGTACGGTGGCTTATTTATTTACTTTCCTTTGAGTACTAGATATAGTTATTTATTTCACTGTTGTTACTTCTAACCTATCCTACTGCAAGTTTTCGACGAGAGCGAGAAAGAAATACTTTTTAACTTGCATTTTAACCCTCGGAACAGAGCGATCTTAAAAGTTGAATTAAGTCCGCGATCTGTTCCTGAGGACTACCTCGAGTACTTCATTGATTTCCACTTCGGAGGTGCGAAGTAATGCCAGGAGTAGGAAATTTTGATGATTATGTGTTTTTCGATTGGTCAGTAAGGACGTTGAACCGATATTGCCACTACGTATTGTTAATATTACTGACTTATTAAATTCTTTATCAACGTGACTTTATTCAAGGAGTCATTGCCCGTATTAGCGGGTCGCCTAATCCGTTCGTTTATTGTTTCTCAGAAAATGAATCTAACTAATCAACTCAATATTTATATTTAAATTTAGTTTACATTTTGGAAGATGGTACCAAGGTCGCGATGGACGGAGGACGTGGGGCATTAACATGATATCAGATCACGTTTCTCTCATATTTCGTAAAGGCTCTTTGTCTGCCTTTTCTTTCTCGCTCTCTTCAACATTGTTCTCAATCTGCCATTCATCATTCATTCCTTTTAACAATTCGTTCACTTAAATTTCTTTCATCGCACACCCCTATATCTTGCATCTCTAGAGCATGATATAGAGATGTATAGATGTTACGAATTCTGCTTTAACAAGTTCGGATAGCAACTAAGGATATAGACATGTCTACACCGCCAAAATTGTTGGTAGGTTGTGCCAATTTAAAAAATGTATTTTATTAGTTATCCTCGTAACCATATATGATAATAATAAAATAGGAATATCAGCACTTTTTTGTTGAACTGTGTTCCACAGTTCTTTTCATATATTCACTAATCTGATTACCAATTTCTTTTTTTATAGGAGCACGTATTTCCCACGTTGTGCAATTTAATATGTGAAAGTCCGAACTTCAAAGTACGTACAAACGCTGCGTGGGCACTTTCAGTCTGTACTTCTTTTGGGAAACATATTACTAACATATGGAAAAGTACTATATTAGCTCTAGAAAATTCAAAACACGTGCCAAATTACGTTGAGTACGCTCATAGAGATACTCTTGTTCAGCAGGTAATATGTTCATTCAGTGTGCTCCGGGCATACTGCATAATTATAATTCATTAAATTATCCTCTTCATAATAACTTTTATTTGAAAAAAAATTTCAGCTGTGCCTCACACTTAGTCACGTCGCTGTTAAAACGGATATAACAGATTTATTGACTCTTTGGGCGGAGATTAGAGACCATATAGAAGATGTTTTCTTTTATATGCACCAATTTCAGGTAATGTTCCAAGACAACGAATATGAATATTTTATTCTTATTTAGTACATTTTTCAATTGCGTTCAGTATTAATTATAATTTAATGGCTTTAATTTATATCATAATTATTTTTTCTATTTAAGAATCATGTTCTGCCTGAAAAAGCTGGTGATTTGATAGATGCCAAAATAAAATTTTCGAAGTATGAACGAGATGCCTCTACAATTGAAGAAAAGAAAATTGCAAATAAGTTGAAAGACTTGTTTGAAAAGAAGAATTATGAAGAAAATCTCAATATATAAATAAAACCCATAGCTATTTGAATTATAATTTATGAAACACGTTTATTGAAAATGAATTCAGTCAATGAAATATTTATAGAACACACTGATCCTTTGTCAAATCAGATCTTTTTAGATTTCCGACTAATGAATTGTTTCTTCTAGTATAAAATAAAATTTTAAATACGTTAACCACACAACACAACTATATTCTTCGTCTACTGCTCATAAATACGGTTCATAAGCGTCTTAAATCGCATAATTTTTAAACTTTCTCATAATTTTCATATAATTAAAAATTTTACAACCGTGCACTATCATTCAGGGGTACGAGTATTTAGATTAGGATGACTCAATAGTATATTACACTAGAAGGGCAGAAAGTTTGAAATTCCTGCACTGCGCACTGTTTAGGGCTTTCAACCTTTTGCCCGTGTAGTGTATACTATTTTTCTTTATAGCCGGTCGAAATTACGTTTACTAATTAAATTTTTAACTATTATTTGTATGTTTTGCATGCCTGCCCCGACATTTGCAAGCACGAGCGAAGCGAGTGCTGCTGGTCGGGGGCAGGTATCAAATACACATGAAAAGTCAAATATTATCATACTTTTTTAAAAGAAATAAATTCAATTTAATTTATAAACATGTGTTTATTTTTATTATGTTAAAAATAAAACATAATTATATCATGCATTGCAAACAAATTATAACTTAAAATTAACATTTTATTTTGGCAATGTTTCTTTCTGAATTATTAATTGGGCCTCTACGTTAAAATCTCTTAAGACCCCTTCCTCGTCCATGGATTCATCGGATGAAAATGTTTCGTTCATTTTTTCCTTTGATTCGATTTGGTTGATATCACGGTTTAAATAATATTCACTGACATATAAGAACAATAAAAACTCTGATAAAGTCCAAGTACGCAGCTTTGAGGTACTCTACTAATAGAGTGTAAATAAGGGTTTTTATTGAACAAATAATGCATTATTTTGATGCAGACACTCGTTATTTTATGTATTAAATCTCATCTGTAAAATGTATCGAAATATCTCGAAGAACTATCGTAAAACCTATCATCTTAATCCTCTGCAATGTTATTTTCGTTTCACAAGAAATATTTAAACGACGTATGCATTTCATTTATCGTTTTTTGCGTGCATTGTAATGCAACGTGCGTACCGCGGACAGGACTAAGAAGTGAAGTTTTAGCGAGTAAAAGAGAATTTACTGTTACTGTTTTTCATTGTTATGATTAATTTGTTAAAATTATCTAAATTATGTCGCAAAAAAATTAAAAAAAGCTTATATTCATTAAAATAATTTCAAGACTTTGATATACTTTTCTATTATTTACAATGCCTGTATTAAATTTCTTGAACTAGATATATTTAATTTTTAAATTAATTTAAAATTGTATTTTTTCGAAATAGACTGACCTCGATATTTATTATATATTTAGTGAATTTAATAATTCACTCTTATATTCTAATTTCTCGATTTTCTGAATTTACTGATATTATTTCCCTTGCGTGCGATTCATGTTTAATACTCTATTGCATTCTAGCTGGTAGCTTGTGTGAGTGTACAAATTGTAATTAAAGGTTTCAGCCTTAGTCGTACGAGCCAGCAAAACCGGACACTCAGTGACCCAGGAAACCTGTGAGTGATTCAGTGATACAGTAACCTAGTGATCAGTAAACCAGTAGAAACGTCAGTCTTCATTCGAGTCACTCAGTCCTTCACTCACTTAGTCAATCAGTCAGTCAATCAGTTAGCGATAATCAATATTAGTCAATTCCCATCTCCGTATCAGTGTAAGCCCGAGTAAAAATGTTTCGACTAGATTTCGACTTGAGACACTGATGTCTAGCTCAGTCTCATAACTGAGTCGAAACCCTTGCTGACCTTTTTTAATAGATTTGAGAAAAAAAAATATACCTGCCGCCTTGGCAAGGGTAAACTTCTGGGGGACCTTCGTACACACTTTACTGAGATTTTTGCAACATATTCCATGTGGTAGGTTAGCCGTTAGATGCGTTTGTAGGTAGATCGAATCCCGGCCGCCGCAGAATTTCTTCCGATTTTTATAAGTATATGTATATCAGATGTATATATATATATATATATATATATATATAAATTACATAATAAAACCGTGAAATAATTTTTTCAAATTTTGCAACACTGTTTTCTAAATTTTCGTTAATGAAATTTTATTGACTCAGTCAAGTAAAATTTCAACAACTAATTTTTTCCGTGTGGGGCTTGCAGGGGTCGTATATGGACCCTACAGAAGGGGCCTTCCTTTGTTCCACACAGGGCCACTTTATTGGCCATTTGTAGGGAGTTTCGCCAACGGTACAAAGTTTCTCAACGATTTATCTTTCTTACCAATGGAGCTATGACGTCATGCTCTTCAAATCCCTTTATGGCTTTCAAGTTTTAAACCCATACAATTTTCGACTCGAATTATGTCTAGCTCAGTCTCACCTACAAGACATGAAAAACACAGTCAAAAATGGTCGTGAAAAGGTCTTGAATAGGGTCAAGTTAAGTCGGTCTTAAATCGAAAAATTTGTATTCGGGTTATCACGTAAAAACAAATGACTGCGGTTACCAATGCACAAATCTTAGGCTTTCTGACTTAAAATTGATGCAGAAAGTACGTACTTTCGACCGAGGTATAAAGAAAAACAACTTTTTATATGGAGGGCAACCATCCGAAAAAATAAAATCCTTGTTCTATTTTCACTTGAAGTTTCTGATGTAAAATGCATCGGGAAAAATCAGTTGTTGGAATAATTTTTCAGAGTTACAGGAAAGTATATAGGCTTGTTGAGTACTCTCCAACGAAGAATTTCATGTATCAAATATATGGAGTTTTTAAATAAAAAATTATTGCTATTCGTCTAGTCAAATATTTGTCAACATTGGTTACTTAATTTTCAAGCATTTAAACAAATTCTATTGGTTTAAGCAATTTGTTTTTTTACGGCATTTGAGAATTTCTCTTTTCTAGTATTAATATTACAATTTCAAAGATTATGTAAGAACAAAGCGAACTTTTTTGTAATCTGATAAAATCTCAGAAATTTATTTTTAATAAATTGAGACCTGTGACGAGGTAAAACTCTCCCTTGAGAAACGCTATAAAATTTCACTACAAACACTCACTTAAATAAATAAATTCTGAGGTTTGGTTTCCGTGGAACAAAACACGTGGAATAGAAATTTTTATCTGTGTATTTTATTCCAAGGACATAGTGAGAAACATACTGATGCCCTGAGTCTAGGCGTTACATTCAGAGGGCTTGTTTAATGGTTAGTTTCTAGTTTCTAGAGTATGAGAAGTTGTGAGGCGAATATCCTCATTCTAGGAAATTCATATCTCACACCTCTCTTTGTAGATTTGTTTAGCCCCAAAACCATTAAATTTTTTGTGATCACAAAATTCACCTCTTGCAGGCCAATTGCAGTGGTATCTGCAAATTCAACTTTATTATACAGTATTAACCTTATAGATTACATCTTCAGGTGGATTTAACGTAGTTACATTATTGTTTACGCAAAACGTTTATACATACTACTTCATTGATTCTACACGAAGAGAACGGACAGTATAATTGCCGACATTCTTTTTATGGTATTTCTAATTATTAAATTCAACTCACCCCTCTATATAGTAAGCCGTATACTGTATTCAATGTTAAAATAGTGTTTTATGAATAGGCGCCATGGTTTGTATAGAAATTTGTTACATATACTATTATGTATATCACATATATTGTCTGAGACATACTATTATGAATGATTATATTGAATTCACAAACTACCATACAAATAATGACTGCCACGTTTTCAATTTGTCACAATTTTGCCTATCCTATAACGCATTGTAATTTAAATTGAAAAGATCCTGAAAAGTCGGTATAAGAAAGTGAGGGTATTATCAATGAGGAATCAAAATCAATATCCAAACCAATATATTTAAATCAGCTGAGGTGACAGAGATCTTTAACAAAGATATAATCTCTCCATTAAGCCTCGCTGGCAAACAAATGTTTAACGAAATTCACTCTCAAATTCATTGAATATTAATATTACAAGAAATCGAAATTTAAATTATCGGCAAAAGCATTCAAAGATATTAGCTGAATAATTCGCGAACTGTAAAAAAAAATATCATTTCGCCTTCAATTATAAAACACAATAACATGAAATATTCAAAAACATGATCATAGTATATAGTAAATATAAAATGCCACATACAAAATCATCAACACCTGGATCACAGTCACTCATAAAATCGTTATAATATTCTCAAAAGATAATAAATTAAGTCATACATAAACATAGTCAATGTGTCAAAAATCACATCACGTCCGAATCTTTCAGTTTAAATTAGATGATCCATAAAAATTTAATGATATGATAGAAACAATCAACAGGATATAAAAATCACTAACAATTGAGGCGAAGACGAACCCATATAAAAATCACCGACGCAGATTTGAGTCTGGCTCAATGCTTGGGAGAGATGATTGTGACATAGATTTGAGTAGAGAAACTCTGTCGAGCTCCATGGCGATCTCTAAACGCAAGCATAATCCCAAGCTTGATATCGTAATATATTCCAGAAGATAATAGAGATCCAGATGGAAATAGATCTAATTATTGGTAAATTAAATATAGGTCAAGACAAAAAATTCCACTGAAACAAAAATTGGCACCACACTTTCAAGGATATCCGCACTATCACCTCTTTACCACACTTCAGAATCAGAGAAGAAGAAACTCACCTCACGAGTCGATTCGTTGCGTACGAGAGCGGGATGCCTAGTTCATAATGAACCGCTCTCGCAAGCTTAACATCGCTACCCTGAAGTTCCCCACCGCCTCAGCTGACTCAGCTCAAAGATGATAGACTAACTATCGCCCTGTGCTATTTCTTCTCACACGTACTTATTACGATTGACGTACGGAGACACACATACTTATACCGATTACAAATCGCTCGCCTCAGTATCAAGGATATTCATCTGTGTTAAATGCCCCCAAGAATTTATTGCGGAAATTAAATGCACCTGTTGCAATATTACATACGTAAATGTTATTCAATTTCTTTCAATGGATATGGTCGTCGCTATAGGTATATACAATGTTTTCTGATGATTGAGTAGAAGGAAGTCGTGCTTGGAAGTAACAGCTAGGAATGTATTTTGGATTTTTTTTCTTTAATGCGAATTGGAGATATTTTTTATGCTCACCTAGAATAGAACAACCAAGCAAACGTCACAGATTTTCAAAATACGTATTTTTGAAATTTTATAGTCAAAATAGTGTTTCAAGTTGATACGATCCCTTTTCGTAAGTAAGAGAAGAGGCGTACTGCAAGGGGTGCGAGAGAGAGAGAGTTTTGGTGACGT
>JAUESI010020252.1:0-11739 GCA_032275145.1 Synergus laeviventris | reverse complement strand
GGTAAAAAAGGTTTCTCAACGATTTATCTTTTTTACCAATGGAGGCTTCCAAGTCATAAACCCATACAATTTTCGACATAATTATGTCTAGCTCAGTCTCACCTACAAGACATGAAAACCACAGTCAAAAATCAAAAATGGTCTTGAAAAGGTCTTGATTAGGGGCAATTTAAGTCGCTCTTGAGTCGAAAAATTTTTACTCGGACACCACCTGTTTTCGTCGATGAGTCACGCGCTGGCTGAACAACACTTCGATTCGTACGAAGACGTGGAAAAATGGTTTGACTAAAAAAACGGCGGATTTAAGCTTATACACCTGGTAGAAAACGTAATTATAGTTACCAATATCATTTTCTGCAATGGTGCCAATAATTCCTTGGCACAAAACGACGAAAAGAACTAGAAGCTTCCAATATGTTTTGGCTGACATTTTATGTTCTTGAATTATACAGTTCAGGTGATGCAATTGTACTCCTTACTTTTTAACTATTGTTTTATCGTCTTTTATACTCCGAACTTATTTGTGACCAAGAAGTTTGTCCACTTCCTTATTACTAAAATGAACTGGAGGTGGTTTTATATAGCTTACGAGACTACATTTATGTCGCTTATCTCCTACTGAACAAAGAAATTTTATCATATTTGCATGCGAGTCCTAAAATGGTTTCGTCTTCATGTTTATGAAATAATTTTAAAATCGTTAAAATCATTTGAATTTCGTAAAAATCATATCATTATAATCGTTACAGTCCCTTAAATTTCTAGCAACGTTTTAAAATTTCTAAAAAATTTCACACCTTTTAAAATCCTTTAAAATCCGGGAATTGTTTTAAGTCTCCTAAAGTTACATAAAATCATTACTAATAAAACCAATGGATATAATTCCGAAAAGGTACCCAATTTTCTTCGTACTTCGTATACTTCTGTATTTTGACGCGCTGATTACGGATATGATAGTAAAAATTGGCGCAAATATGATTTTCATAGTGAAATCATAAAAAAAAACCATAAAAAGCAGGGTTTTTTAAGTATATTTCAGCTATTATGCGAAATTCAAAAAAATGTTTCAAATAAAAGTTGTAGATCTCATCGAAATACATATGTTTTGTTGCAGGAATTTTTTATAGGAATGATAGTTTCCTAGAAAATCAGTGATATATCAATTTGCATTAAAAAACATATAAAAATTATGGCTTTTTCCTTTCATAATAGTTAATCTGCAAAATTTCACAAAATTTTTCAAGTAGGTGTGGTGGGTGACATTTATGAATGGGTGACAGATAAAACAGGAATTTCAAAGGGAGTCGGTGTTCTTTCTCGCGCTGAAGAGCGTGAGTAGGCAATAAGACGAAACTAATGGATTTACCACTGATTTTCTAGGAAACTATCATTCCTAAAAAAAATGCTAGCAAAAAAAATGTATATTTCGATGAGTTCTACACCTTTTATTTGAAACATTTTTTTGAATTTTGCATAATAGCTGAGATAAACTGAAGAAACCATGATTTTTATGGTTTTTTGATGATTTCACCATGAAAATCAAATATGCACCAATTTTCACTATCATATTCGTAATCAGCGCGTCAAAATACATAAGTATACAAAGCTTTAGTTTTAGTTCAGTTTAGTGAAGTAGCAAAGGAGATAGATAATTTATATTCTTCTTTGAAACAACTCTCGCAAATGTTTCAACAGATTAAGGTTAAATATTGCAAGATATAACTTTATTTTATTGAAGTGTAAATTTCATTTCCTACCAAATATGCAAATATGTAACAATGTATGGTTTCTTGACTGCATATTGTCTAGATTATTTATTAATATGTGATTTCAATTCAGGTTAAGTGTGCGAAAGTGTTCCGCGATCCAAGTTTTGTATGTAGGATGTTGCAAGTTTACAAAAACATCAGGATGAGTCCAACCGGCAACTCCTCGACCACTCCAAAGGTGTATCCCAACCAACTTAGTCACACCATTCACTGTAATAACTAGAGGTGCACCTTCGTCATTAGCACCACAGTATTGATTTCCAGTTGAATCAAAAGTGCAAATATGTCTATTTAAAACCGTAAAACTATCTGTGTGTAATGTTGCGCAATCTCTATTGCTGATGATTGGTACAGTGATTGATCGCAGATAATTAGGGTGTGCTGTTCCCGGACTGAAATTAGTGACCCGACAAACCTTAGATTATTATCCATTGTCAATTAAATACATTTCATATATTTCATATATTATCGACAACTTACTCTCCGGTAGCATGACATCCCCATCCACTAACTGTAACATATGTTCTAGGTTGAACATGTCCTTCATAAATTAGTATGTTATGAGTATTGACCGAATAGTTGAAAGGTTCAGTAAGAGTGAGCAAAGCAATACCATCCTCAGGTCCATCTGGATTATTCGTGTTGAATACTCTTTTGTGCCTTACATTCCGGCGAACTGAATGGACACCAGTCATAAGCGTTCGTGCAACTCCAGAGTAAATTCTATATGATTGTTCTACATTCGGAACACACTTAGCAAGAGTAAGGACAACGTCAATCGATAGTATAACACCTATGCAACTTTTCGTACGATTGTATTCTTTAACTACTACAATGTAAGGAACATTTCTGATCATCTGCCTGACGTCTCCACCTGGGTTGCGATTAATTACACGTTTATGGCGGATAAGAAGTTCCGATGATTCGTCTGCAATTTGAAAAAATAACTGAGTTGTGTTTTCTTTATCTGCCAGTACGTATATCATTCCTGGTTCAGGTTTATAGAAAACGTAATTATATAGTTACCAATATCCTTTTCTGCAATGGTACCAATAATTCCTTGGCACAAAACACCGAAAAGAACTAGAAGCTTCCAATATGTTCTTGCTGACATTTTATGTACCTGAATTATACTGTTCAGGTGATGCAATTATTGTCCTCACTTTCTGACTATTGTCTTTTTCGTCTTTTATACCCCGAATTTATTTGCGCACAATAAGTGTGTCCACTTCCTTATTACTACTATAAAATGAACTTGAGATTGTTGTATATTTCACGAAAATACACTTATGTCGCTTATCTCCTTTTGAATGCATGCTTTCGTCTTCATGAAATCATTACTAATATAACCAAATATTTTAACAATCAGAAAAATCTTTAGAAATGTGCTAAAATTTTACGACAACGTATGGAAGTTTTTTTAAATTCGACAAACTGTTTTACGGTCATATAAAATCTTTTGTAATCGTTTAATATAATTCCCTGAAATAAAGTTTTAAAATTTAACAAACTTAATAGCCAAACATTTTAGGGGTTTAGAAATTAGATTGTAGATACATTATTTCAAAATATTCACAAAGATTTTTTAATAATTAAAAATATTTAATGTAGAATGTAATTGCTGGAGTTTGACGACACATTTCTCAAAATCGATATTTGTGATTATACAAATGATGGTGTCTGATTACTGTCTCTTTGCCATGATTGTCGGTCAGTTGTTACAAACATCTCTATCGTGTAGCTTCCGATTTTATTCCGTACAGTAACCAAAGACAGTAGTTCAACCCGAAATATATCGAAAAATATAACGCTTTTTCCTAGTTGATTAATACAGATTGGTCAATACAGATAAGGGGATAAATATTAATTACAAAAAAATTTGAATAAATAGACATTCTAAATTCACTTCAAATTATAACTTTATTTGAATAAATGTACAATTTATTTTTCAGATACAACACTTTAAGATTCGAAACAATAACAGGATTTTAAGAAACATTTGCTTCCAACATAAGATATAACAATATCTGGTTCTTAATTGCATATTGTCTGGATTATATATGAATATTAGTTTTTTGAGTAGAGTTTAATGATTACGTGGATTACGTGAACTGCTAGCATTCTGGTTAAGTAAAGGAACGTTTTGCTGGATCCAATTCTTGTATCTAGGATGTTGCAAGTTTATAAAAATATCAGGATGTGCCCAACCTGCACCTCCTCGACCACTGAAAACGTGTATCCCAACCAACTTCCACACATAATTCGCTATAATAACTAGAGGTGCACCGTCGTCATTAGCACCACAGTATTGATGTCCAGTTGAATCAAAAGTGCAAATATGGCTATCTAAAACCGTAAAACTATCTGTGTGTAATGTTGCACAATCTCTATTACTGATGATTGGGACTGTGATTGATCGCAGATAATTAGGGTGTGCTGTTCCCGGACTGAAATTAGTGACCAGACAAATCTTACATTATTATCCACTGTCAATTAAATACATTTATATATTTCATATATTGTCGATACTTACTCTCCGTTCGCATGACATCCCCAGCCAGTAACGGTAGCATATGATCTGGGGTGAATTTGTCCTTCATAACGTTCTATGTTACCAGTAATTAGAGAATAGACGAAAGGTTGAATAACACTGAACAAAGCAATACCTTCTTCAGGATTATGCGCATTATTACCATTCATTACTATTTTCTCTCTTGGGATATGTCGCATTGCATGGGACATACTATTGATGTTTTGTATAGCTCCGGAGTAAACTCTGTATGTTCCTGCGTTATACTGAGCACACTTAGCAAGAGTAAGGACAACGTTAGTCGACAGTATAGTACCTATGCAATATTCATCTCGATAGGATTCCTTAACTAGTACAATGTAAGGAACATTTCTCTTCGCCTGTCTACGGTCTGAATCTTGATTGCGATTAATTACACGTTTATGGCGGATAAGAAGTTCCGATGATTCGTCTGCAATTTGAAAAAATAACTGAGTTGTATGTTCTTTATCTTCCAGTATATCATTCCAGGTTCAGGTTTATAGAAAATGTAATCATAGTTACCAATATCATTTTCTGCAATTGTACTAATAATTCCTTGGCACAAAACGCCGAAAAGAACCAGAAGCTTCCAATATGTTTTTGCTGACATTTTATGTACTTGAGTTATACAGTTCAGGTGATGCAATTATGCTTGTTACTTTCCTTCCTTTGCGAACAAGTAGTGTGTCCACTTCCTTATTATTAAGATGAACTTGAGGGCTTTTATAGTTCACGAAAATGCACTTATGTCGCATATCTCCTTTTGAACTATGAAATGCTATCATATTTACATGCGAGTGCTAATATGCTTTCGCCATGATGAAATCATGACTAATATAACCAAATATTTTAACAATCAAAAAATCTTTAGTAATATGTTAAAATTTTACGACAACCTATAGAAGTTTTTTTAAATTCCACAAAATTTTTTACGAATCCTATAAAATCTTTTGTAATCATTTAATATAATTCCCTGAAATAAAGCTTTAAAATTTAACAAACTTAAGAGTCATTTTGTATAGCCAAACATTTTTAGGGATTTAGAAATTAGATTGTAGATACAGTATTACAAAATATTTAAAGTACAATGAAATTGTTGGATTTTGGCGACACATTTCTCAAATCTCTTCAATTTATAACTTTTTTTAAATAAGGGTTCATTTTATTTTTCACATACAACACTTTAAGATTCGAAACAATAACAGGATTTTGAGAAACATTTGCTTATAACATAAGATATAACAATATCTGGTTTCTTAATTGCATATTGTCTGGATTATATATGAATATGTGTTTTTTGAGTAGAGTTTAATGATTACGTGAATTACGTGAACTGCTAGCATTCTGGTTAAGTAAACGCACGTTTTGCTGGATCCAATTCTTGTATCTAGGATGTTTCAAGTTTATAAAAACATCAGGATAAACCAAACCTGCAACTCCTCGACCATTCCAAAGGTGTATCCCAACCAACTTCGTCACACCATTCACTGTAATAACTAGAGGTGCACCGTCGTCATTAGCACCACAGTATTGATGTCCAGTTGAATCAAAAGTGCAAATATGGCTATCTAAAATCGTAAAACTATCTGTGTGTAATGTTGCACAATCTCTATTGCTGATAGTTGGGACTGTGATTGATCGCAGATAATTGGGGTGTGCTGTTCCAGGACTGAAATTAGTGACCAGACAAATCTTACATTATTATCCATTGTCAATTAAATACCTTTCATATATATCATATATTATCGACAACTTACTCTCCGGTAGCATGACATCCCCATCCACTTACGGTAACATCTGATCTGGGATGAATCTCTCCTTCATAAAGTTCTATGTTTTGAGTATTTTCAGAATAGACGAAAGGTTGAATAACACTGATCAAAGCAATACCTTCCTCAGGATTATGCGGATTATAACCCTTCATTACTATTTTCTCTCCTGGGATATGTCGAATTATATGGGAATTACTATTGAGTTTTTGTATCCTTCCAGAGTAAACTCTGTATGATCCTGCGTTATACTCAGCACACTTAGCAAGAGTGAGGACAACGTAAATCGATAGTATAACACCTATACAATATGCTTTTTGATAGTATAGTTTAACTTGTAAAATGTAAGGAACATTTCTCATCATCTGTCTGACGTCTGCACCTGGATTGCGATTAATGACACGTTTTTGGCGGAGGAGAAGTTCCGATGATTCTTCTGCAATTTGAAAAAACATCTGAGTTGTGTGTTCTTTAGCTTCCAGTATATCAATCCATGTTCAGGTTTATAGAAAACGTAATTATGGTTACCAATATCCTTTTCTGCAATTGTACCAATAATTCCTTGGCACAAAACGCCGAAAAGAACTAGAAGCTTCAAATCTGTTTTTATTGACATTCTATGTACTTGAAGTATACAGTTCAGGTGATGCAATTATACTCCTTACTTTTCTTCCTTTGCGAACAATAAGTGAGTCCACTTCCTTATTACTAAAATGAACTTGAGGTGGTTTTATAGTTCACGAAAATACACTTATGTCGCCTATTTCCTGTTGAATAAAGAAATGCTATCATATTCACATACTAGTGCTAATATGCTGTCGTCTTCATGTTTACGAAATAATTTTAAAATCGTTAAAATGATTTGAATTTCAAAAAAATCATTTCATAATAATCTCTATAGTTCCATTAGTTTCTAGCAACGTTTTAATTTTAATTTAAAGTTGTTTCGTACAATTTTTAATGACTTCGAGATACGTGTAAGAATTATGCGAAATTTAAAAAAAAATTGAATAGAAGTGTTATTAAAAACTTATTTGCATTTTAATAACCTTTTGTCAGAAAAATTTGTCAGAAATTCAGGAAAAAAGTGAGGGACATCTAATGAAAATTTATTGATGCCCTAAAAGACAAAACTTTACATGTATCAACTCTTGAAATGTTGCAACTCCTAAATA
The DNA here is from genome assembly GCA_032275145.1 of Synergus laeviventris. Lineage (NCBI taxonomy): Eukaryota > Metazoa > Arthropoda > Insecta > Hymenoptera > Cynipidae > Synergus > Synergus laeviventris. The sequence continues at coordinate 4,475 of JAUESI010020252.1, read as the reverse complement.
TCTTGAGATTTTCTTGAAAATTTGAAGATTCTTGTTTTTTTCAAACTGTAAAATACTAAATATGAGAAACATTAATTTGATAAAATATTGAAACTCTGAAATTGCCTGTGTTTTTCATGCATAAAATTTTCGAAACTTGCTTTAAAATTATTGTTAACGAGCGAAATTTCGTGACTGGGCGTTATATTGCTAATAAAATTCTTTATCAAAAAGGACATAAATTCTCTGGTTCATGATTTTATTTAAAAATTATGTATGAATTTAAAAAAAAATTAACTGATCTTCCTACAAATCTATTTGTTTCGATTATCATGAAAGGATCAATATTCTTTCTTGATAATCGTGAAATAAAATATCGATCTCGCTCTCTTATTTTATCGTTAAATCACCCTCGAATGCGCATCACTTTTTGCAAACAAGTTACTATATTTAGAATAAGGATTTCCTTTAAATAAATATGCTAAAAAATCGTAGAACAATATGACTTCAAATAGTAATTTTGAAGAAAGAAACTACCGATCTTGGCGGCAAAATATTGAAATACAGATGAGGCGGTAAATTTTGATTACAAAAAACATTTATTTAATAAACATTCTAAATTCTCTGCAATATATATAACTTTCTTTAATTGAAGTGTACATTTTATTTCTCACATAGAACACTTCAAGATTCGAAACAATTGCAAGAACTGAAAGAATCAGTGTACATAGAATACACCCATTTTTGACATCCACTTGGATGGATTTTTAAATAGTTTACAATAAGTTTACAATTCTGTTTTTTGATTACATTGAAATTTCGGCAGATGTTTCATCCGGTTTCTTAATTCCATATTGTCTAGATTATATATGAATATGTGATTTTAAGATTTTAAGGATGATTTGGATTACGTGAAATGATTGTATTATGGTTAAGTATGCGAATATTTTGCTCAATCCAAGTCTTGTATCTAGGATATTGCAAGTTTATAAAAACATCAGGATGAGTCCAACCTGCAACTCCTCGACCACTCCAAAGGTGTATCCCAACCAACTTCGGCACATTATTCTCTTCAACAACTAGAGGTGCACCGTTCTCATTACCAGCACAGTATTGATTTCCAGTTGAATCAAAAGTGCAAATATGGCTATCTAACACCGTAAAAACATCTGTGTGTAATATTGAACAATCTCTATTGCTGATGATTGGGACTGTGATTGATCGTAGAAAATGAGGATGTGCCGTTCCAGGACTGAAATTAGTGACCATACGAACCTTAGATTATTATCAGTTATCAATTAAATACGCATTTGATATATTTCATATATTATCGACAACTTACTCTCCGCTAGCATGACATCCCCATCCACTAACGGTAGCATATGATCTGGGGCGAATCGGTCCTTCATAAAGTTGTATATCACGTGTAGCTATTCCAAAGACAAAAGGTTGAGTAACAGTTATCAAGGCAATACCTTCCTCAGGTCTAAACGGATTATAACTCGGTGACAATCTTATCTCTCTTACGTTATTTCGAGTTATATGGGAACCTTGACTAAGCTTTTGTGCACTTCCAGAGTAAACTCTGTAGGAAACTGCTTCAGACGTAACACAACTAGCAAGAGTAAGGACAACGTGAGTCGAGAGTATAACTCCTATGCAATATACATTTCGATAGTATTCTTTAATTTGAACAACGTAAGGAGCATTTCTAATCGGCTGTTTAACGTCTCCACCTGGATTTCGATTAATTACACGTTTTTGTCGGACGAGAAGTTCCGATGATTCATCTGCAATTTGAAAAAATAACTGAGTTGTATGTTCTTTATCTTCCAGTATATCATTCCAGGTTCAGGTTTATAGAAAACGTAATTATAGTTACCAATATCCTTTTCTGCAATGGTACCAATAATTCCTTGGCACAAAACGACGAAAAGAACTAGAAGCTTCCAATATGTTCTTGCTGACATTTTACGTACCTGAATTATACAGTTCAGGTGATGCAATTATGCTCCTTACTTTCTGACTATTATATTTTTCGTATTTTATACTCCGAATTTATTTGAGAGCAATAAGTGTGGCCACTTCCTTATTACTAAAATGAACTATGAGGTGGTTTTATATAGCTTGCGAAACAACATTTATGTTGCTTATCTCCTTCTAAATAAAGAATTGCTATCATCATAACTGTTCGGGAGCGTTAGAGAAAGGATGAATGTTGACTTTAAAAATATGTTTAACTAAAATATATACCAGACTTTAATGCAATAAAGATTTGTTTGCTCTTTTTTGTTCACTGGTACGACTACAACTACGCCTCAAGCGTTTTATAACAATTCGTACACACACGCTACTAGTCGGAAAACAATATGTCGCTGGTTGTGTGATTGATGTAGATTTTAGATTTCAATCACCAATCACATAGTAGATGATGCTCAACATAATAATTGGCATGTGACAGTTGTTGACTATCTTCCTCGTTGTTTGAGGTATGTTGCATGAAGTTCAAAACAGAGAGTCTAGATAATGCATAGTGTGATGTCTTTGCTCACATAGAAGACAAGTTGATCTTGCTGATGAGCAGTCGTGGATGCTGTAATGATGTAAACAGTTAATGCAAAGTTTATTCTTCCCAGTAAATTCCCTTCGCTGAGATGCCTTCATGTCAGTAGTGATATTTGAAGGCGCTGCTCAACCTTTGCTAAAACACGGTAATCTTTGTTCTGCTGTAAACTAGGTTTAGTACTTGACTTAATACAGATTGGTCAATACAGGTGAGGCGGAAAATTTTAATTCCAAAAAAGATGGATTTAATAAACATTCTAAATTCCCTGCAATATATAACTTTATTTGATTGAAGTGTACATTTTATTTTTCACATACAACACTTCAAGATTCGAAACAATAACAGAATTTGAAGAAACATTTGCTTTCAAAATAAGATACAACAATATCTGGTTTCTTAACTGCATATTGTCTAGATTATTTACGAATGGTGGAGGTTTTAATGATTATGTGAATGACGTGAAATATTTTAATTCCGGTTAAGTATGAGAATGTTTTGAGCGATCCAAGCCTTGTATCTAGGATATTGCAAGTTTACGAAAACATCAGGATGAATCCAATCTTCAACTCCTCCACCACTACTAAAGTGTATCCCAACCAACTTCAACTCATTATTCTCTGCAATAACTAAAGGAGCACCTTCGTCATCAGCGCTACAGTATTGATTTCCAGTTGAATCAAGAGTGCAAATATGGCTATCTAAAACCGTAAAACTATCTGTGTGTAATATTGCACAATCTCTATTGCTGATGATTGGGACTGTGATTGATCGTAGATAATCTGCATGTGCCGTTCCGGGTCTGAAATCAGAGAGCAGACAAACCTTAGATTATTATCCATTGTAAATTAAATACATTTCACATTTGATATATTATCGACAACTTACTCTCCGTTAACATGACATCCCCAGCCAGTAACGGTAGCATATGATGTGGGGCTAATCTCTCCTTCATGAAGTTTTATGCTACGAGTTTTTGGAGAAAAGATGAAAGGTGGAGCAACACTGATCAAAGCAATATCTTCCTCAGGTTTATGCGGATTATTACTTCCAAATATTATTTTCTCACTTATGGTATGTCGAACTAGATTGGAATTACTAGTGAGCTTTTGTGCACTTCCAGAGTAAACTCGGTATGCGTTTCTATCAAGTATAACACACTTAGCAAGAGTAAGGACAACGTGAGTCGACAGTATAACACCTACGCAAGAACCTTCTGAATAGGATTCTTTAACTTGTACAATGTAAGGAACATTTCTAAGCATCTCTCTGACGTCTCCACCTGGATTGCGATTAATTAAACTTTTTTGGCGGAGGAGAAGTTCCGATGATTCGTCTGCAATTTGAAAAAATAACTGAGTTTTCTGTTCTTTATCTGCTAGTATATCATTGCAGGTACAGGTTTATTGAAAATGTTATTGTAGTTACCATTATCCTTTTCTGAAAATGTACCAATAATTCCTTGGCACAAAACGCCGAAAGTAATTAGAAGCTTCCAATATGTTCTTGCTGACATTTTATGTACCCGAATTATACTGTTCAGGTGATGCAATTACACTTCTTACTTTCCTTCCTTTGCGAACAATAAGTGTGTCCACTTCCTTTTTACTAAAATGAACTTGAGATTGTTGTATATTTCACGAAAATACACTTATGTCGCTTATATCCTTTTGAACAATGAAATGCTATCATATTCACATACGAGTGCTAATATGCTTTCGACATGATGAAATCATGACTAATATAACCAAATATTTTAACAATGAGAAAATCTTTAGAAATATGTTAAAATTTTACGACAACCTATAAAAGTTTTTTTAAATTCCACAAAATGTTTTACGAATCCTATAAAATCATTTGTAATCTTTTAATATAATTCCCTGAAATAAAGCTTTAAAATGTAACAAACTTAAGAGTCATTTTGTATAGCCAA
>JAUESI010020251.1:0-11745 GCA_032275145.1 Synergus laeviventris | reverse complement strand
TAAATAAGGAAAAATATATCTCCTTTACAAAACATGTGAAGGATAGTGAGATTAAATTTAGATTTATAGATTCATTCTGGTTTATGGCTTCGTCTTTAGAAAAATTAGCATCATACCTAGATGAATGCAAAGTACTAAATTCTGTTTTCTCTAATTTTTCTGATTCAAAAATCCAATTGTTGACGCGTGAAAGTATTTTTCTTTATGAGTGTTTTGACTCTAAAGAAAAGCTCAAAGAGACTCAGTTACCATCAATAAAAAAATTCTATAGTACTTTGAGTGATTCTACGGTTTCCACTAAAGATTATAAGCATGCGCAACGAGTATGGTTAGAATTTAATTGTCAAAATCTTGGGGATTGCATGCACTTGTATATGAAAACAAATATATTACTACTTGTGGATATATTTGAAAATTTCAGAAATCAGTGCGTAATATCTTATGGCTTCGATCCAGCACATTATTACACAACTCCTGGTTTGACTTGGGATGTCACGTTGAAGTATACTAGAATAAGACTAGAACATCTCACTGACATTGATAAACTCACGTTTATTGAGCTAGGTATTAGGGGTGGAGTTAGTCAATGTTCTAACCGCTATGCAAAAGCAAATAACCCATACATGAAAGTTTACAATGGTTCCAAGCACTACTATTTGGTGATTTCAAGTGGGTCGATGTAAGACTCGAATTTGAATCAAGTAATAATTTCCCTGCCAATAGAGCAGCATATTGTTTAATTATTCATGATCGAATAGTTTAATATAAACCCATTAGTGGCGCTGTTAAAAAACTAATTTGAGATGGTGGTGGGGGGTAATGTGAGGGTATAAAAGAGTCAATCCCGGCTAGAAAAATTAATTTAAAGTAAAATGGAGTACTTCGTAGACATCCAAGGCTTCAAGGGATCCTACACCGACTTTGTCTTCAAGGAGCTGGCCATTCTCCCTCTACGAGAAGAAGCTCAACCGTCGGTTTAACTTTTTGAGCCACCCTGCAGCTGGAGTTCACTAGCTGTACGATATAGGAGTGAAAATAAGTGCCTCACACGAAACTACCCTGGAATTTACTGGACTGCTGGTGAGATACCATATAAATAACTACGATCCCTACTTCAACAAACATTGCAAGGTGCACGTACAATCTACGTAAAGGGGTTAGACAAGAAGATGTAGTTGGAGAAATATTTAATTAATGTACAGAATTTAGAGGAATTGAACTGTCCGTCATTGAGGAAATTAAAGTCTGAAAATTTGTTAAGTATATATGTATAGATCATACTTTAGCAAATCGCAAATGCAAACTGTGCAGTAAATAATGTAATAATTCTCCGAAATTGGTTTCTGGACGATTCAAATTATTTTTATGTATCCAATGCTATTAGGGGTACTGATGAAGTAGATGTTAATATTAAGTTAAAAGATTTTTATAATAGTGAATCCTTTTTGTAAACGAAAAATAGATTGGGATTTATTTTTTCTCTCTGAATAAATTACTTTGAATATAACAAATTTGTATGTGTATTTAATTATTGAATAGCCTTAGCATTACTTTAATATTAATTTAGTTATCTAAATTATTTTAATTTCTATATTTAAATATTTAAAATATATACTATACTTAATTATAGAAAAGGAAGGGAGGAAAAAACAACAATTTTAGAATTGAAGATTTATTTATTAAAAACATTTATGAAGACATTGCATTTATTTTTTTCTTTACATAAGTTGGAATTCTATGTTATAGCATGCACTTCCAAGGTATAACATTTGTAACTTGTTTGATGCAGCACCTTCTTGCATCATGTGTAGACTATTCGGATCCTCATCGAAGAAATTTCTTAACCTAGTGGGTAAAAAAGTCTGGAACTCCTGATTCAATTCAGCGACGATCATGACTCCACATCTAGTCTGTACCTTCCGCAGCTTTGATACGTTATAAAGACTCTCTGGAATAAGTTCAGATAACGGCTTGGTTGATAGAAATGTCTCCGTACGTCAAACAGCGTTAATCTTGTCCAAATCCATTTGTTTTCCTCTTGCAATACTGCTTTCAAATTACTCTGCAGCTACCTCTGCTTTCAGGATACTCTGAAAATTAAATAGATAGGGGTGGGTTATTAACAAATTCAATAGGCGAGGAAAGTATGCATGAGGTAGTAAAGTGGAAGGCGAGGAAGGGTACCGCTTACAAGCAATTCCAGTAGGCAGGTGAGTGGTAAATTGGGAGGCTTACTAGTAAATCCAGTAGGCGAGGAAGGGTTGTAAAGTGGGATGAGGTTTACTTACAAATAGAGGAGGTCGTTGTCTTTGCTGCTAGTACGACTTCTGCTGACGGTTGCCTCCACACAGCTGTCTCTCTACCTTTTCGTGCTGCCTTATATGTCACACACTCCCACTACAAACACGGCTGCCCCCACTTCAGAAGTTGCGCGCGCATACGCGGGATTATCAATGCAAAAGAAAAGCATGTAAGAAATAAGTGGGAAGTTAAAAATCGCGGAAAAGAAAAAAAAGAGCACTAGAACGTCCATAGGTGAACTATCAAATCAGTCAGTCGGTATGGTAAGTAACCACCAAGCATTGGTAAGTGACTTTCTACCTATGCCAACTACGTTCCGACACCAGTGACGTACAAAGAGACTACGAAAGCACGGAAACCGCCTAGTTGGCTAATGCTATACAAAACATATTTAAAGCCCACGAGGAGAATGATACGTGGAAACTTGTGAAAAGAAAACCTGAAATGAGAAGGACGCAGGCGGGAACTTGCATCGCTTCAAGGCACGATTGTGTGCAAGGTGCTCTCTACAACGAGAGGGGATTTATTTTAAGGAAACATTATAATAATTAATAATAATTAAGCGACTAAATGAGACGTTTAAAATTACTTTCTAGAATGAGAATATTTTTGTCGAGCTGTAAATTGAACGTGATAGAGAGCAGAAAACACTAATGATTCGTCTGAGCGCATACCCGCAAAAAAAAATTGAAAAATTCAGAAAGATGAACGCAATAGGATCTTTAGTTTTCTTAGCTGTCGTATCAAGGCCGAATATTGCGTTTGCGGTAAACTCAGTTAGCAAATATGTGAGCAAACATATGTCTGGGAATGCATTTACGCACAGAGTGTGGGACTCGGTGTAAAATAACGACCCCTACCCACTAAACCCATATCCTCTTCCGGCCACCCCAGGATTTCGGAACCGCTTATCGCATTACTTCAAAATCCTAGGGTATTGGTCTATAAGCTGTTCGACGGCTACCTACTTGGCTTGTTCTTCCTTCTTCTTCTGGCGAAGCACCCTCTCGATGTAACGAGCGATAGCCTCCCATATTTCCTGGGTTTCTAGCATCAGTTCCACAACGTTTGCTGATGTGAGCTCTACATCCAGCACCGTCTCCAACTCGTGCTTCTCCCTCTGCCACCTGTGACACTCGAAAAAGGTGTGCTCCGCGTCGTCTGTTTCTCCAGGGCAGTAGTCACACTCAGGTGAAACCTTCTTCGCTCTGCGGTACAGGTATTGGTTGAAATGGCCATGGCCAGACAGAAACTGGGTGAGGTAGAAGTTTACCTCTCCGTGCTTCCTGTTGACCCACCGTGGCATTTCACCAATGATCCTTGCAATCCATCTGCCTCTTTCGTCTGTTCTCCATTGCTCTTGCCATTTCGCTAGAGTAGTTGTTCTCTCTACTCTGGCGACTTCTCTTCCAGCACCCAGCTTTTTGGCCTCGTATATTCTCTTCCTCTCAGTTGCTACGAGGTCGATTGGTATCACTCCTGCTATCAGCAGCGCCGCCGGTCCCGAGACAGACTTATATGCGCATGCCACTCTCAACGCTCCCTTCCTTTGGACCGACATGAGCTTGTCCCTATATCTCCTTATCTTCAGAGCGTTAGCCCAAACTTCCGCTCTGTAGAGCATTATAGAGTTGGCGACGCTCATAAGAGTTCTCCTTTTTGAGCTTCCAGGTCCAGCCATGTTCGGCATGAGTCTCAATAGCATGCTCACCACTGTCTCGGCTTTCACTACGGCTCTGCTGATATGCAACGAGGAGGTGAGTTTCTCGTCGATCCATGTGCCGAGGTACTTCAGCGTCTTCTTCACCTCTGTTTCGTGTCCGTCAATGTCGACTATAGTAGGCTTCTGGAGCTTCCTCTGTCTGGTTAAAGCCACAACCTCCGTCTTCTGTTTCGCCAGCATGAGCCCATGTTCCTCGAGCCAGTTTCCAACTTTCCTGGATATTAGGGCAACACTCGATTTCGCTTGTTCCTTCGTCCTGGCTGTGATCAGAGCAGCCAGATCATCAGCGTATCCTATCAGTTTGGTATCCGCTGGTAGGTCCATGGTGAGAACTTCGTCATACACCACGTTCCAGAGATCCGGCCCGAGGACCGATCCCTGGGCTACCCCCGCTGTCACACTTACGGAATGTGTTCCCACTGTTGTTTTATATATCAGGCTTCTGTCACTCAGATAGCTACTGATGATTCTCTGGATGTAGGCCGGGACTTTGAATCGCCTTTCCAACACCTCGAGAATGTCGACCCACCTGACGGAGTTGAAGGCATTCTTGAAATCATAGGTGACCATTCCACAAAACTTTCTTGCCTTATGGTTTCCGCTCCATGCCTCGTTTGTTTGGCTCAAAACTTCCTGCATGGCTCCGATCGTTGACTTACCCTTCCGGAATCCATGCTGGTTCTCTGACAGTCCTCCTGCTGCCTCGAATGCCGCTCTTAGTCTGGCACGTATGAGTCACTCAAAGAGCTTACCCGTTACGTCAAGCATGCAGAGGGGCCTGTATGAGGTTGGTGTATAGGGTGGGCCCTTTCCCTTGTCGAGTAGTACAAGCTTTTGCTTTTTCCACCTGGAATAGAAGACTCCCGCCTTGAGACATGCGTTGTAGGCATTCAGCAGCACGTTCGGGTACTCCTTCGTTATCGCCTTGATGACCTCCGTTGGGATACAGTCCGGACCTGGCGCCTTTCCGTTTGCCATCTTGGCTGCTGCCGTGCACAGCTCCTCTTTAGTGAAAAGAGGAATCACTTCTGGCAGCGTTCCTTCCATGCTGGCTCGGTAGGGGTGTTTTGGAAACAACTCGCCCACTATCCATTCCATCTTCTTTGGTTCCGTGAGTGCGATTGGTGATCTTCCGAGAAGCTTCCCAGCCACTATCTGGTACCCAAGTCCCCAGGTGTCCGTATCTACTGACTTACAAATTTCTTCCCACTTCTGGTGCTTGCTGCTGTTAATGGCTCGGTTTAGAGATTTCTTTGCGAGCAGGTACCGTCTACTGGCCTCTTTCAGCGATAATGCCTAGAAGTTTGATCGTATTCAATTTAGCCACTTTGCAGCCTCTCAACCTACTTGGGGTCTTGTGGTCCATTGTCCTCCAATTTCCGCGTTCCCACCGGAAGCTGATATACTGGTGGTCGCTACCAGTATAGTCTTCGAGAACTTGCCAGTCTTTCATCTTCCGCGCTGCCCCTGGTGTGGCCAAGGTAATGTCTAGTATGGATTCCCGATATCCTGCTCTTCTGAAGGTCGACGAGTTTCCGCTGTTGAGGATGGTAAGGTCCAGTCTCGGAGCCAATATGGTATCGAGTACTCAATTGGCGGAGATATCGCTCGTAATATCGAAACGCCAAGATCCACGACAGGATACGTTTTCTTTCTCGCGAATGGAGCCGTCACATGGTCTTCACAACGGTAACGATTGGTGACGTTAAGCACGACAGAAGACGAGTACGTGGTTGCATCCACAGCAGCGCGTGAAGTATTTTGGATAAGGAAATTATTATCGGACATCGAATGTCCATGTGTTAAAGAGATTAATATTTTTGTATAAAGAGGCGTGTATGTTGTTGATCGGAGCGTGATTCAGCTAGTCAGAAATCCAGTTTTCCACTACAGGAGGACAAAGAATATTGATGACCATTTTCATTTTATCCACAAGAAAGTAAATAAGAAAGATGAGATCTATGTTTCAAGCTAATCATAATAACGAATTACGATAAACGCTCAAAAGGCGATAGTATTAAGAATATTAGAGTTCAACGCGTTTCCATAACGATTGTACAGACACATTTTTGTCTATATCTGTACAGGGGAATGAGTGAAGTGAAGCTCGGGTGGCTTCGGCAGCTGTGGTATCCCGAAGCAAAGTTATTTTGCAGTAAGTGTGTGAAATCTGACATAGGAACTTCCAGGATTGCGTGTATACAGGAAGAAACTGTCTTCCATAGCTTAGATGGCGCTGATATCGCGTCATATATGTAGGGATTTACCTCACCGAGATTAAAGTTGTGCGTACTATATGTTGTGTCTGTGCACAATCAGCTGAGTCGTACACAGTCGCACGTGAAAACCACAATATGCGCCGCGTGACAACATAACAAAATGGAAATAATACATTAGCAGTATTTTTTGTAGTAGTAGTATAGTGTACAGTCTGTTGTACAAGAGAAGGTAAGAGTATTTTTCAGAAACTTTCAAAGATTTTAATTCTTTTCTTTTTTGTTCTGACTGTTCGTTTGAAGAGCTACAGTGGAACCAACGATTAGTTTCCGTCTTGTTCGAAGGGTCAGATATTACACAACATTAAGCTATGAGTGCTATCTAAGCACTTCTTGCAAATGTTGGCTGGAGCGGCATAGGAACACAAAAACCGTCGATGACCTGTCAGGAAAAGGAGAGACGCGAGCAACGTCCAGCAAGGAGGATAAGATGATCGTTCCACTGTTCAAGCGCAACCCAAATATCCGGCTGTGTGAAGCCAAAGCTAAGCTGGCGGAGAAGAAACTACACGTTAGTATAAACACAATAAGATGAAGATTAGCTAAGGCGAAAGTGCAATACCGTCCCATGAGGCAAAAACCCTTGTTTTCAGAGATTCACATGGAAAAATGCTTGGTATCGGCTACGGAAAATGATGATCGCGATTGGTCCAATATACTTTTTTCGGAGGAAGCGTTCTTTTGGGCATATGTTCCCATAAAACGTGCCTGGTCAGCCGCTAGTGAGCGCTTCCTCCAGCAAACTGTTACACATTCTATAAAGATCCGTATTTAGTAGTATAGTGTAGTGTATTTATTTATTGCATTTCTACAACAAAATGCATTGTAAAAACCATGGTAGGAGGTTCATTTATTGGCATTATTCGTTATTATTGACATAATTATGTCCATAATAACTGATAAAGATGGGCATATTTAAAAGTCATCAGAGATTCTTAATTGTAATAAAACAAAACAACTTCTCAGCACTATCCATTTCGATTTTTAAAAAAGTTGCATTTTCGGAACAATTTAGTGTATACGTAAATCAATATATTTACGCAAGTTTTTTTAAAATACCAATAAATGTGTTTCTTACTCTAAAGTACAATAAAAATAATTTAAGCGTAGGTATTTAAAGTATTGCGGCATAGGTCGCCATAATGATTTTTATTTCAAAACAATTCTTTCGTAGCTCAGAGGCAGCTCAAATAAGGCTCCACAATTTAACCTAGAGATTGCACCCACCGAAGTCAGTCTTATCTCCCAGGTCGAGCCAGGAGAGTACGCGCTATGCTGTATGGTACTTGTCATTATAAGTAAAATAATAAACGCTTTTTCAATCACGTTGATCCTATTTATTTTCTCTGCCCGTTCTTACAATCTTGCTTCAATAGTTTTCAAGCAAAGATTCATATTCTCAATACCCTCTGTTTCCCCTAAAAGGCCTAACTTGACCTTGTCCATGCTCTTCATGCCTCGGTGCAAATTGTAAATTCACTTCATTGGGACGCATGCAAGCCAGCAATATTGTAGACTCCTCTGCATTAAGTTGACGTACCCGGTTGGTTCCTGTATGAATTGCAACAGGCGTGCTTCCTTCCCATAAAGCGTGACATGTAATAGTTGTCCGCACTCCAATAATAAAATTTCTGTGTATTATTAGAGCAGCTAAATTCCTAACTCTTGGATAAATTTGGCCATTATAGACTGTATAAGGTGAAATACCCGTAACAAGTGGATGTGATGGTTGTAAGGCTTGTGAACTTAATTCTGTAAGAAAGCAATATATAATTATGAATTTCAATTAAAAATATGAATTTTTAATGCTAAATTATAGGTAATACATAAAATAGGTACAACACGTTTTTTTTTGAGGGGGATAATTTACAGACATTAAGTCGCGAAAGATAGAGGAGCATCCTAAGAACGTCTTTAGCACACAAGATGCGACTATTAAAAAAGTTTTTAAATAACCACGCAGATTTTTAAAAATGTATTATGTATGTTTTACATAAAAAATTGAGTGAAAATGCTTTCAGGGGGATTTATAAACAACAAAAGTTCTTCAGTTATTATAAATGAATAAAAAATAATGAATAATATGTCATTTTATAAACAAAATCTATAAATACTCTAAAGATGTCCGAAACATGTTATAAAACCATGCCATGCGATCCGAGGAAAGGAACCTACTAGGCAAAAGTGACATTTTACAGGACGAGCGATTGAAGAAATCTCTACCGTTCTGCACGCGCTCAAAGACTCGTTTTCAATCATTTATATCTTGTTAAATAAGTCCCTTTTATCGGATCGCGTCACATATGACGTCTGTAGAAATTATTTCTCATTGACATTAGACTTCGTAAGAACGTCTCTAGGACTTTCGTGTCAAAAGATACGTGTCAAAAGACATGTTAGAGACTATCAGAAGTCTAAAACATCTTTAAACTTATTTCCCATTTTACGCATGGAAAAATTTCAGGGCGCTGGCAAGGCCGAGTTGCAGTCCCGGTGCTGTTTGAAAAGTAAAAAAATGATTCCTATATTTTTTTCTACTTTCCGACTAGAGTCGATTTTTAACATTAATAATAGTGAATATTATTTTTATCTATATTACTTACACACAAATATTTATATTATACTGCCCGAGTCGAAATATAGGCCCTACTTTGACGCTCCAAGTGGAAGTATTGCCTCTACTTTGCGGCTGCTCATTCTACTAACTCCTACTTAGCCGCTCCTAAAGATATTTTCATTCTACTTTGCTTCTACATAATTTTTAACTCCTACATTAAAGATCTTGCCCCTATGTTCTTCAGTTTTACTAACGTCTCCTTTAAACCTCCATAATCTCCGTAGAATTTTTAAGTTCTCTTTTAAAGCTCTATAACTTTTTGTATATTTTTAACTGCTCTTTAGACACTCTTTAATCTCTAAATTTAAAAAAACAATTCTTTTAATCTCCTCTCTAAACATTTCTTAATCTGTAATTTGCAAAAATTCATAGTAAAATAATGTATCATTACTAAAAATTATAAATTTATATTGATTACTTTCAAGAGTAAAATATACTTTTACTAGTTGATCTAGAAAATTATGATTTCAAGCCCCTTTAAGATTATTTCAAATTGAATAATTAGGAATAGTAGTTTAAACAATATTTTCAAAAGGATTGCTATTTTTTCAAAAATGTGCACGTAACTTTAAGCTTTATTCAAGTTCTTTATTATTTATAGGAATTGCTACATAAGCTTGATCATTAAATTTCATGTAAATGCAAGTTGTCGAAAGATTTTGAATTGGAACCGCTTTAAAATTATCTCATACATGGCATACAGTGCCTGCTATTCTCTAAACATAATATAAAATGTATTTATGTTTTAAAATATACAAAAGTTTTATGAAGGTCAGAGCACCAAGTAACTTGACCCGACCCTGACTATCCGATACAGCTAGGTAGAGATTTTGTTTTAAACATTCAAGCGTTCGATAGCCGCGCGTGGCTAAGCGTAGGTAGGATTGGGTAGGCAGGAGGCATATATGCGTGTTAGGTAGTGTGAAGCGGGTTCGAAACCCAACAGCGTTTAAAATATTTTTAAGAGCGAGCGGTTTAAACGTATAAGATAAAACTATAAGTATAAATTTAAATATTTGTGTAAATAATGATTAAAATAATATTCACTAATATTAATGTTAAAAGTTGACTTTATCCGCGGAACATAGAAAAATTTTTTTTACTTTTTGAAACGGCGTCTTTGAAATGTTCTCTTAAAACAGTTCTGTGATATTATAAATAAGTAGGTCCATTTCTTTGAATTAATTCGGTAATTCTTCCGGAACAAAATTTTCCGTGAAAATAGTTAACTATTTCATTTCAATTTCTACACGGGTGCTTTATTAGCAAGTTTAGATCATGCAAAAAATCAGTGCAGTCAAAAACCGGTAAGGTTCGCATTAGCCTCTCCTTACGTCCTACTTCAGGTAAAATTGGAAATTTGTTCCTCCCTATAGTGGCTACGGAGGGGCTAAAATTGTATTGAATTAGCTTCTACTTTGAAACCCTTAGCCCCTACAAACATACGTATGAAGAGCGTCAAAGTAGCGCCATTATTTCGACTCGGGTGACTTTATTTATACATATAGTATAATCGCTGTCCTATAAAAATATCTTAACGCTGTTGGGTTTCGAACCCTACTCATACTACCTAACACGCATATTCCTACCAACAAAGCCCATCAGTGGCTATCTCACGCTAGGGAATATAAAATAAAAATCTCTAAATAGCTTTCTCCGATAGTCAGGATCGCCTCAAATTATTTGGTACTCTGAACTTTATAAAAATGTTGTATATTTTAAAACATGAATATATTTTATATTGATAGAAGTAGAAAAGAAAAAAATAACCTCTTTTCAGTGAATATTTCTAAACGTTCAGTAGGAAGTAAAGTTAAATTATAATTTTGGAATCGATTGCACATGGAAAGTTGTACATTTAAAAAAAATTCTTCATTCTACAATAGTTTCTAGTATTTATATTTTTAAATTAAATTAGGGACAAAGTGTTTCAAATGAAACTTTCAATGTTAAATACGAAAAAAAATGTACAACTTTCCAAGCGAGAGAGTCTGCTGAGGATTATATCAGACCGTCACGATAGTACTTAGAAAATTTCAGTAGAGACCGTCTGCGAGGGTTCAAGCCAGACCGTCTCGATGACACTTTGAAAATTTATCAATCGAGTCCTTCTGAGAGGGTCATGGCCGGAACCCTGACAGACCGGCTTATGTAGACGGTCTCGATTCGGTCTAGCCAGCCGATCTCATAACATAAGACTATGGTATAAGAAAGCGAGAGCGCGTCATGGTACTTATGATTTTGATTTACTGACGCAGATCTATTTGAAATTACTTCCGTAGCTGGGTTGTACAGATTGTAATATAAATCGCACCAGGTGTTGCGTGAATATCAAAATAAAGCACCCAGTACTGTCAAATTAAAGACTTTTTTAAAACTTGTTGACAAAATACGAGGACAATACTACGCATAATGCAGGCACGCAGCACACATGCACTCACCGCGCTATACGGATATGTCCGCATATGCAATGTATATCGCTTGCATTTATAGATTTTTTTCGAGCTTTAAAAATTAACTCCAAAATTTTTAACGTATATTTTTAAAAATAATACTTTTTCATGTGCAACTTTCATGACGAGCGAGCATGTACTGCATATATGCGGACACATCTGTTTTGGTAACATCTACACGGGTCACGCACTTTATTATATAATTTTTTCGTTAATAACGAGTACACCCTAACAGCACACAAACTTGAGCCAAGCTTGGAGAAAGCTTGGCTCCAAGTTTCCCAAGCTTGGCACCAAGCTCCGCATTTTGGCCGCGAAAAGTTTTTTCTTACTCATAGAATTCATTACCTTGATAGACGAAACGCTCGAAGTTAA
>JAUESI010020250.1:0-11748 GCA_032275145.1 Synergus laeviventris | reverse complement strand
GGCCTTCCAAAACGACCTTCTAAAATCTTTATTACCTTATCTACCCTTGTAGTCATAAGCAGTGCCTTTACTGCTTCCCGAGCCTCCCCTTTGAGACTCTTCTGAAGACGAACCATATTCTCCACTGGTGTAAACTTGAAGGCTTCTTTTGCATTTCGAAATGTGCTGATAAACAGCGTCCACTCTGAAATGTCTCCACTGAACGTTGGCAAATTCTGTCCCATCGCTTGTTTAGCGACGTACTTCCTCATGCCTAAGTTGTCATTGTCCTCTGTGCAATCCACTGTTTGACCTGGCCGTTGAGATAAGGTTGGTCTCTTCTGGGCTCCCGTGTCATTATCCCCTATTCCCGACCGATTCTCCAGGTCTCCTTGTGCGGATTCTATCCAAGACCTGATTTTGGACCCTACTGATTGTTCGCTGCTCCCTGCTTTTGACTCCTTATCTTCTTCTTCCTGTTCTTTCCTGCTGTACTTCTCTTCAAGAGCACGCCAATTCCTGTTGAGCTCGCAGTCGTACGAGCTCCTGTTGTCGCGCAAGCTTCTTTCGTTCAGCCTCTTCTTCTAAACGAAAAACTTCTTGAGCTTGTTTGAGTTTGACTTCTAGGCGCTTCCTTATCAATTCATTAGCACGTGGTCGTTTTGACTGCCTTGAGCGCCTCGTTTTCGATGAACCAGTATGATCCCGATGAATGTACCGAGATTCCACCTCCTATTGAAGCTGGTTCTGAAGCGTGCTCATTGTTTCGTAGGTCAGTGAATGTTTTTTCTGTTACCTTTTCAAACTGGGCTCTTCGAGGGGGATCTCCCCCGCTCTGCCCTTTGCTTATCCCCTTCTTCACTGTATTGGTGAGTGCTACATAACGGTCTGGCTCCTTCCCAAAATTTGACCGCTGGCTCCTCCGTGGGCTGCTCCCTTCCAACGCTACTTCCGGGGTTTCGAGTGGGCCTGTGTTCTCGCCTCCTCTCTCCTCTCCCCCTTCCATGACAACGTTGCCACTCGTCGCTTCCCTCGAAGATTTGGCGTCCTCGGTCCTTTTGGCGTACGATGTACTAACCATCCCATCAATATTACCCCCACTCACTACACTTTTCAAGCGTCTCTCGCTTTCACTAGGCTTCGTCATAGCAGCTATCTTTCCACTAACACTGACTTTTTCACAATCACGAATGCTTTTTCATGCGTTATTTTTATCGCCCATTTTGATCAACGTTTATTTCACACTTATAGTCACCATAAATCACCCTGATTCACTTCCGCATCCACCGCGATAGGATCCGGCTCGAAGGACCAACGTTAAAATCGAAGAGAAATATGGTTAATTTTAAATATAGTTTTTAAATAATGGAAAAGATGTGGTAGGATGAAAAACTAATAGAATTACACTGCGTTTAAGATAGTTTAATGAAAATAAGTACGTTGAATCCTGGCCGGAAAATCCTTTGCAGTTCACGGCGTCCCTCAAAACTTTCACTTTTCCTTGAGTAATGGAATTTTCCATTATTCTTGGTAAAGCTCAAGTTCCAGGTGTCTCGATCCGAAAATGCCCAAATTAAATAACAAGACCAAACTGTCCTCGACACCACTTATAGTTAAGTAATTTGAAACAATTTAAATAATCATTTATATAGTACAAAAAACGTATAGTTTCAATATGTATCGAACAGAGTACTTCTCGTTACAACTTAAAATTTCTTCAAATTCTTTAAAGTGTCTTCAAAATCGCTGTAAATTCTTTAAGACGCTTGGAATTCCCTAAAATCACTTGAAATCTCTTCAAATTCCTTGAATTTCTTTAAAATTTCGATTTGAATTAAAATTGTTTCTCAGCTATTATTTGAAATAAATCACCTATTCACCTTTTTTTAGCGATAATAAAACCATTTTTCTAAAACATAAGTTTAAAAATCTTAAAAATGTAAAATTTTTCTATTTTAGAATATCAGCGGTGCCATTTCCAGAAGAGCTTCCTTGCATATCTTTCTGCCATCCCTCGAATGTAGCTAAGGAAAAAGCTTTACTAAAGATCTTCGAGTTAGGATGTGTTTCACGAATGGGTCCAGTGCAATTTTTAGAAATAGAAGAGAGACCCGCGAGTCTTTATGTTAAGTGGCACATTATTGATCCCGAATTATGTGCAGTAGAGCAGATTTTTATGGTAGAAAAAGCCACCGGAAATAATGTTGAATCTGCTATGAATAATTTTGAGAATGTTTACGAAGGTTCCGAGACTTCGTGTTTTATTAGAGATTTATCTGTTGCTTCTCAAGTTACGATTAGTGTTGGAATTCAAGCGCTTCACACTGTTTGGAGCATTCTTCGGACTGCAAAAACTACTTTAGCGCCTTACTGTGAGATTCTAAATAAAAATATATATATATATATATATTGGATCCAAATTATAATCTGAAAATTGAATACCATATTTTAATCAACAATTATTAGAATTAAATATATTTTCGTTCTATAGATGTATTCGGTTTTAAAATAGAAATATGTCTGTTGGGCGAAAAACTGTTTACTTTTAATACTTTTTGTGTAAAAATAGGAATTCAATATTCACCTAAGAATTCAATCTTTACGAGTTTCTCAAAAAGTATTAAAATTACAGATTTTTCCGTTCTGTACCCAGAGCTCTACGTAGAATAGCATGCACGCGTTAAAATGTGCGCCTTTATCAATAATTTATGATTATAATAATTTTTGAAAATTATATGTTAAAATATCTTTATTTTCAATAATTTAATTTAAGTCTCAAATTTCAAAATATAATTTAAAGAATTCAGAAGATTTAAAGTGATTCCAAAAGATTATAACATATTTTTTAAGTATTTTAAGGGATTTCAAAAGATTTAATAAAGGGATTTAAAAAAATTAAAAATATTTCAAGAGTTTTTAAATGATCTCAAAGGATTTAAAAAAATTTCACAAGATTTCAAATTTTGAAAATTGAAAATTTTGAAACTATTTTGAAATTTTTTTAAAAGCACAATTTGAAAAGCTATATGTCACGCTCCCCGCATGAATTAACAGATTTTACTCTTGAAAATTCTGAAATTATTTTTAAATCCTTTCAAATTCTTTAATAAGATTTCAAATTCCTTGAAATAATTAAATATATTTTTAAGGTTGTTTTGGGGCAAATGACCAAAAAATGTAAAAAAAAAAAAGGCGAAATCAGTTTAATGACTCAAATCCGTCATATCATTTCAATCGTATCATTTTGAGGTCGCTAAAATGCACGGTTTGAAATTTCGTTTAGCTGGGCGGGGTTTCTCGATTGCAGGACGGATGCTGACTCTGTTTTGAGTAAAAACGAATTTCTATTTTATAAAATGGAAAAGTTTCGGCGAGGAAGAGACGTGGTCGTGAGAAGGATACCGAAAATACTTTGATGTGGAAGAGAAAAAGAATGCGCAATACACTTACATTTTTTAAGTCTCTTTTTAATCCATGAAGAAGGCACAGATTGTAAACATTTATAAAATTCCCACCATGCACCTAAAAACCCGAGCACTTACGAAATCGCACAAAAAAATTTGTTACAACATCATTAACTTTGTACGCTTTGCAGACCTAACAGCTGATTGCACTTATCAGTGACGATTTGTGGAAACAATGCATTCGAAGTTTGGTCGGCGGCGAGAATTTCAAATTTTAATAAAACATGGATATCACAATGAGAATTATTTTCTATTGTTTAAACTTTGATAAGTGTTGTAATATTAATTCGAACAGCCTTAAATTACTTGAAAATATTAACAGTATTTTGAATTTTTTTGAATTTTTTAAAAATTCTTTGAAATCACTTGAAATCTGTTGACATCTTTTTAATGGTTTCATATTTTAAGATTACGAGATGGGATGATACAGAGCGAAAAAACATCTAATTATAATATTTATCAAGTAAAATGCAGAAATTAAATTTTGAATTTAGAACTTGGATCAAACACCCTTAAACTTATTTGCTCGTTTACTTGAAATTGAAGAAAAACAATAATTAATTTTTTACAGGTTGGGAATTGACTAATAAGAACTACATGATTACCAACTCGGGTAAATTAGCAGCAAAAATAACTAACGAAATCAGTTCACTCTTTTCTCAAGAACTGCAATTCGATGCGGAGCACATCATAGAATTTAAGGTAGTTTTTAAGAATATTTCTTACAATTAAAATAGTCAGGGCCCGATGCCAAAAAGAGTGCAATGAACAAATTATTTATTTTGAGTGAAAGAGTTTTGTGGGACTAATGTATTCGGACGAGATGCACTGGCATAATCTCGATTAAACTTTACTTAAGGTAAGTTCGTTTAATAAAACAGCTTGTAACTAAATTTATTTCCTTTATAGACAACGCAAAATTACAGGTAGATTCTCTCATCGGCCGGTTATAGAATCTTTCTGGCATGTTCCGGAGGTGAAAGCATGTCGAATCGTACGCAGTAAAATCATTCGTTAGGGTTGCCGTAGACCTTGAAATCCTTGAAAAGTCGGGGGAAAAAAAGGGTCAGGGAAATCAGTGAAAAGTCGTGAATTTTGAATGGGAATTAATTCATACATATTACACTAATCTCGTGTTATAGTACCGCTCATAATAACGCTGATTTCTCGGTTGTTCATGCCTGTCTGATTCTGCCCACTCCCCTGAGCGTTCCTTGACGTGCCTACTCTGAATGGATACCTTCACTGCTTCTGTGTCCCCCACTCACCCCTCTATGTCCCTGAGCAGCCGCACTGTGCTCGCTCGTTGCTTTAAATCCAGTTCAAACTGAATTTTAATTGCCCTCACTATATGGCCGTCTATCCCTGAAGCCAGTCTCTCGTGGTTATCGAGGCAAAGTGTGCAAGAGAAGCCACGGAGAGCGACGAATAAAGGTGAGCGAGTTTACTCATCACATCCCCAAAATCCATGCAACAAAATCACCTCACTCCCCCAATCTAGGAAATTAATTAGGACCAGAAAACCGTCTTGAACGATACATCGCCAGGCAGGTCATGGGTAAGGATTCGCCTAATTTTAGTGGGGAAGTGACTGAATGGCCGCTATTTATAGGCACTTATCGACAGAGTACCTTGGATTGCGGTGATTCGTAGAGTGAAAATATCACACGAATTAGGCGTAGCCTGAAGGGTAAAGCCAAGGAAGCAGTCAGAGCACTGCTGATGACAGCATAAGCCGAAAAAAGAATTCAAATTTTGCAACGACATTTTGGTCGGCCTGAATACGTTATTCAGGTTCTGATGCACATCGTGACAGATATCCCCAAAGTTAGAGACGATAAGCCAGATAGTATCATGAGATTCGCTTTTGCGGTGACAAATTCAGTTGCCATGATACAGGCTTTAGAAAAACCCGATTACCTCGTGAACCCTCTGCTGACCAACCAACTGATTCGAAACCTTTCAGTCGAGATGAAGCATAGGTGTGGAGATAGAATAAATAGAAACCGAATATATGTGCGACACTGAAGAATTTCGCGGTCTTTCTTGACGACGAGTCTGAAACAATGAGCGCATATTACAACCCTCTTTTGGAATGAAAATAGGGTAAAGAAAGTAAACCGGTTTTAACGTTCGCTGATAATCAGGAACAAAAAGATTGTAAGTGCGTGTATTGCGAGAGGGATGACGCGCTAGGTACATGTACAAGTTTTAAGCAATTGGACACAGATTCACGTTGGAAATAGGCAACCTGAGAAGGAGCATGCTTTCAATGCCTATCGAACAAGCACCTGTTATGGTAATGCAAGAGAAAACAGTGCGGGAAAAATAATTGCACGAGAGGACTTCATCCGCTTTTGCAGTACGAAAAACGCGAAACGGTAGCACCTGATAAATCCTCCAACGCAGAGACTACCAGTTGACTATTGAAAAAGGTGAATGTGGTGCGAAAACCAAAAAAACGAGTGCTGATGATGATCGCTCCGGTTACGTTGGAGCGCCCGGAGGGAAAAGTAAATACGCAAGCATATCTGGATTAGGGGTCGACAGTGAGAATAGTCAAAAACTATTTGGCTCGTGAGTTGGGTTTACAGGGCTACGCCGATCCACTCTGCTTGAAGTGGATTAATCGGATGACTTACGAGGACAAGACATCCAAAAGAGTTTCCGTTAGCAACAATAAGTTAGCGAAATTCGTCTAAAAGTCAGGGAAATGTTATTTATGTAAATTAAAAAATTGAGTCTTGTGGCCACCACTTCAAATCAGTTTGCATATTAATAAAATTTTTTTAAATAAAACAATTTAGAAAAACCAGTTCAGAAACAAATTATAAACAAAATTCACTCCCTTCAAACATTCTCTAAAATGTTCAAAATTTCATCATTTTTAAATTGGAAACAATTCAAATCTTGTGGCCACATTAACAATATACTGCAGAGATTGTTCTATCAATTTGACAATAAATTGATGAAGTACATGTTTAGAAATATTTTTTCTGTTTTTTTATCACGTTGAAGTTCTTTATTTTTTCATTTCTCTATCTCTTAATACTATAAAAGATTATTTTTTACTCCTAATGTGTACAAAAAAAGTATTGACATAAGTTCAATGGGCAAAACAGCTCTCAAAAGTGATGCCAGAAGGAAAGAATCACGTTTCAAAATTATTACATCAAAATAATAGCCTTAAAGTAGATTAATTCTTACGGCGATCAAGTAATTTAGAAAATGAGGCTACAGCATCTACCTCTTTTCAACACGCCTCACATCATGTTAATTACTTTTCATGTTATTGTTACTATTAATATTCAATTGTTTTTTTTATTCTTAATTTCAAATGCTAATTTTTAAATACTGGGTCTTCCAAATCTTTAGAACTCAATGCAAACTCAGAAGGACTTCAGACTTCTTTAGAACTCAACAAAGATCAAGAAAACGTTTTTAATAAAACTGCTGATTCAAGCTCGCTGTTTAAAAATTGAACCCCAGTAAATGAAGGATATTGTCACAAAGTCAGAGATTATTTGGTGTTTAACAACAGTAATGAAGCACTATTCTTTCCGAGGCGCTGCTGAAGCTGTAGATGTTTTTCCTAGAATGTTTCCGGATAGCCAGATAGCAACTAAAATGAAACTGCATAGAGATAAAATAGCATATACTATTGTGCATGGCCTAGCACACCATTTCCAAAAAGTGCTCAGAGAAACTTTAGAATCTTGCAGTCATATTGTCGTAGGGTTCAACGAAAGTTTGGACAAAGTCGCTTAAAAGAACCAAATGGACTTATTGGTAAGATATTGGGACAATATGACAAATGAGGTTACCACGAGATACTTCACTTCTGTGTTTTTCAAGAAAGGGAGAGCAGGCGACTTAAAAAATGCAATAATGGAAGCAATTGGTGCAAAAAATTTGAAAAAACACTCCAAATATCCATGGACGGTCCTAATGTGAATTTTGGCATGATTAAAGACTTGAAAAAAGAAATTGCATCACAATATCCCGAAAATCCCATTCTTCTAGACTTAGACAGTTGCGGTTTGCATGTTGTGCATAGAAGTTTTAAAGCAGGAATGCAAAAAACAGAGTGGGGCATTAACGAATTTCTAAGTTGTTTATATGTACTTTTCAAAAATGTTGCATCCCGCCGTGGGCATTATACTGAAGTAACAAAATCTGATATATTTCCGCATAAATTTTGCGAAATTAGATGGGTGAAAAATGACAAGGTGGCCATAAGGGCTTCTGTGATGTTGCCAAACTTGCGTGTTTGGGTTAAGAATGTTGAGGAACAAGGCAAGAAAAATCCTCTCAACAATAATCATCACAGTTTCAAAGTTGTACCTGATTTTGTCAAAGACATATTCTTCGAAGCTAATCTGGAGTTCTTTGTGTCAACTGCGTCTTTAGTGGAAACATTTCTTAGAGAGTTCCAATCTGACGCTCCACTGGCACCATTCTTGTATGGAGATCTCACACGTTTGATGACTACAATTATGGAACGATTTGTAAAAATTGAAGTCTTAGAAAAATCTACTTCCGTGAAAGATGTTGACGTAACTGAGCCTGAAAATCTTCTTTCTGTTCGTAATGTGGATATGGTTTTCGCAACAAAAGGCGCTCTAAATACTCTTATCCAGAAGGGAGTTGAACCTGAACGAATTAAGAATTTTAAAACTTACGCTCTTCAGTGCTATATTGCTATGACACAAAAACTAATGGATCGCAGTCCTGTGAAGTACAAATTGACCAAATGTATTTCTTTTTTTGATCCTATCGTAATTTTGAAAAGTGTTTCAGTGGCTAGAAGGCGCCTAACATCCTGCTTAGACATCCTGAGCATAGAAAACAAATGGATTCTAGGATCAGCAGCAGATAGAATTAAGATTGAATACAAAGATTTATACAACTTACCTGGTACCATTGAAGCTTTGAAGGCTTTTGATCGAAAGGCATCCCGACTCGATCATTTTTGAATGAAGGTCATATCAGATTCCGGAAAAGAGTGCTCAGATTTATCATCATTATTAAAAATAATTTTTATCTTATTGCATAGTAATGTCGAAGCCGAATGAGGATTCTCTATTAATGAAGATTGTTTAGTTGAAAACCAAAGAGAAGAAAGCCTGATAGGCTTACGAGTTGTTCATGACAGTGTCAAAGCTGCTGGGGGTATCAAATCGTTGCCAATAACGAAAGATTTGATTCATGCTGCGCGTAACACTCATTCTCGCTATATTGAATTAAAGAAGTCTAAGGAGACAGCAAGTGAAAGAGAATTGGTACAAGAAAATGAACGTAAACGGAAAAGACAGGATATTTTAGATCTTCAAGCTAAGAAGCAGAAAATCGTGAAAGAAACTACAGCACAGGCAGCATTGATCCAGGAAGAGCTGAATCTTCTGATCCAGACTAGGAAGAAGAAATCTTAGATTTTTTAGATTATCTGCTTTTACTCTAATTAAGTTCTGATTTATTTTTGTTTAAAAGTACTTATTCTTGTTGCTTTTATTACAATATTTTATTACAATAAGAAACAAATTGTGATACCAAATTATTTTAAATGGAATAAACTTATTTGTTCACATGCAACCATCATTTGATGCTTTATTTTTATTGTATAAAAAAAACTTATATGATTTGAAGAATGTAACGTTCCTTGAGTCTGATTTAACAAATTTTTATTTATATACATATACTTTATAAGCGAAAATTTTTTTTTTTTTTTACATTACAAGAAAAACATTTTGCAATTTTTGCTCTGTTACGTTACAGGATGTTTAGAATAAACGTAATGAATTTGCGGCAAATATGAATATTTTAAGTTTTAGTTGACTGGGAATTTAAAATCATCCGTAGAATCGCCTCCCTGAAGGGCGGATTCGAGATCGGGAACTGGGTATCTAACTCCCTAGAAGTTCTGAGTTTGCTGTCGCCTGATGCTATTACACCAAGGAACGAACAAATATCCTTTGGAGAGGAGGATTTTGCACGAGTTCTAGGAGTAATATGGTCACCTGAAACTTACATATTGCCATTTTCGGCCAATTTTCCATGCCTGGATAGTCGTTTGCTGAACGGAGAGAAGCAACCGACGAAACGTGAATTCCTTAAATTGATTATGTCGGTCTTTGATCCTCCAGGTTTGTTGGCGATGATGACGATTCGAGGAGAAATACTGATGCAGGACATCTGACGATCCGGCCTGGACTGGGCCACTCTATTTCCGGAGAAATTGACCATGAATTGGACAACCTGTCTGGCAGATTTGAAGGAAGCCAGCAAACTAAGTATTCCTCGCTGCTATTCGTCCGGGAATGGTAAATTGCGCGACGTGCAACTACATGTCTTCTGCGATGCGAGCGTTCAAGCGTTTGTGATAGTCGGATATTTCCGACTGGAGGGGGAAAAGGGTACATCACACACTGAAGATCAGCCGGAAGATTCTCTGGACGGATTCACAGATCATGATTAAATAGATCCGTTCTGATTCAAAAGGGTTTCCTCGATTCGTGGCTAATCGAATCGCAGGAATTCTGAATCTAACCTCTGTGTTGGAATGGAGATAGATCTCAACGTAACAAAATGTGGCTGATATGCCACCAGGGTCACTTTCCACATTGAAGTGTCCCAGACCAGCCGTTGGTTTAAGGGACCAGAATTTATGAGCCAAGAGGACGACGAATGGCCGAAGGAACCGTCAGAGTTGGAATTTTCCGAGGAGGCAAAAAATAATTCAAACGGGAATACCTTTTTGTCGTTGGAGAGCCCACAGAACCCTTTATTGATTTATCCTGGTTCTCTTCTTCCACGCGACTCATCCGTACGATGGCCTGGGTGCTAAGTTTCATCAGAAGAATCCGGAAACGTCGCAGAGACAAAGGAGCAGAGCTGGAAAATTGTACAAACAAGTAACTTCTCACAGGAGATGAAGTTGTTGAAGCATGGGGAGAAAATACAACCGGCATCAAAGCTCTTTGAACTCTCGCTGAAATTAGGTGAAGATGGTATGCTGCGTATGCACAGCAGAATTAAGAACTCGGAAATTAGCCAGGCAGCACGAGAGCCTATCATCCAGAATGGGGCGAATCTTGTTGAGAGACTTCTGATTCATCACCATCACCTAAAGGCAGGACACATTGGCCGAGAAAGAGCAGTGAATGATCTCAGAACTAAATATTGGATCACGAAGCTACGAACTGCCGTGAGAGCAGTATTTAACAACTGTCAGCTCTACAAGATCAACAAAGCCAGGCCCCAGACACCCGAAATGGCTCTACTAACAAATTTTAAAACAGAAGCGTTCATTAGACCATTCACAAACACTGGCGTGGGCTATTTCGGACCTATGAAAGTGACCATAGGTAGAAGACACGAGAAGCGATGTCGAGATCTCTTCACATGTCTCAACATACTAGCCGTTCATCTGGAGATAGCGAGTTCCCTATCCACAGACTGGATGATAATGGCCCTGACACATCTAAGGAAACCTAAGACCATCTATTCCGACAACGGGAAAAACTTCGTTGTCGCAAACCAGGAACTTCGAGAAGTCCTACAAGAATTAGACCAGGAAGATATTTAGAGAGAACTTGCCACCAAGAAGATAAAATGACATTTCATGCCGCCTGGAAGCCCTCACATGTGAGGCTTTGGGAGAGACTCGTTGGATCCGCTAAGCGAGCATTAAGAGTCACACTGACTGAGCAGAGATCAAGGGAAGAAGTACTTCAGACGATTTTTGCTGAAGCCGAATATTCGGTGAACAGCAGACATTTGACTTATGTTTCAGATGATCCTGATGCTGAGAGCCTAATTCCGAACCACTTCCTTCTAATGTGGAACGCTTGATACGAGAACCACGGAGCCCCGGGAATCTTTTAACCTAATGGCTCTTATCTGAGGAAGCAGTGGCGCAAGGACAAGCAACTTCGGGTAGCGGACGTGCGAGCGAAAATAAAAGAGTTATAGGTTCAATAAATGATATTTATCTTTTAGTTTAAATTTCTTTATTAAGAGATCCTTTCTTTTAGAGAGAACCTCGAAGACTAATCTAAGTTCGGTGACATGGTTCCCTTCCACACTCTACTTTTAATATTGTTTATATAAGCAGTTTCTGGAAGACCACACGCACTTACAAACTCTTAGAACTATACTCGTAAAATAAACTTATGGATCTAGTTACTCTAATTATGATTATATAAATCAATTCATTTTGTTGATAATTTCAATACTCCCACTCAAGAAAATAATCGATTTATACTAGACTTATTTCGTTCATTTTATTATCATAGGGATTATAATA
>JAUESI010020249.1:0-11749 GCA_032275145.1 Synergus laeviventris | reverse complement strand
GAGTATGGCGGTGCTAGCTTCAGGTGAAGCTAGCGCGCAAGCTATTTTTGGAAAAACTTGCAGAGCCCAAAATTTGGGTCTTACGGCCCTAAATAGCCCTAAATGAGCCCTAAATTATAGAATAGGTCCCAACTCGATTTTATAAAGTGGCGGTGTTAGCTTCAGAGACCTCCTTAAGCTTGTCAATTGTATTCAACTGAAAAAACTCTAGGTTATTCTCATCAACTATGATCTCTTTTGCAATCAAACTTATATATTTTACAATAACCTCTATATCTATTCTATATTATTAGCTTAATGAAACTATCAATTATTATTCTAGCCTGTCACCCAGGAATTATTTTAGTAATTAAGCGCATTATTACTACCGTAATCAAGTTCTATTGAACCAATCGTTCAAAAGGGCCGGCATGTTGAGATTTACTGAATAATTTTGGTGCGATAAGCCTGGTTACATTCTAAATCTAGGTCTGGGCATTGGGACTTTATTGCGATAATCCGGGGATCTGTAAATTTTGAAATGTGTACCCTGCACTTTTCGGATCCTGGGCCTCGCCCCTTCTTCATTTTTGTGCACCTGTATACCTTCCTTCCATTTTGTATCTGACCTACCATTAGTCGAGTTCTAAATACCAAACGAGACAGTTCTCATAAGAAATTAATGTATTCAAAATAAAGGACTATTATACAAACTCTATCGACTCATTATAACTTTAAAACACAACAAGTTGATTATTTTCGATTGCATAAATCTCATCCGGTATGTTGGGATCGTTTTCGATAAATCTTCCTTGATATTAATTTTGTTAATTTCACTTATGTTGCCACTGGTGGATTCTCCATCATCATGTGGAGGTAGTATTTTATTGTTTACAATTCAATATTTTGGTGTAATTAAGTATCTTGAATATTTTTTGAAAAAGGTAACCCGTTGATCCTAGCTTCTGGCAGAGGAAAATCATTGTCCACTATATGAAACAGATGTTTTTCACCGAGGTAATTAATATTTGTAGCATAGTGTGAGAAGTTTCTATCTTTTCCCATGATGAAATATTTTTTCATGGGGAATACCTTGACTTCTTTTAGTACATAATTTTCCTTTATAATGTTATTCGCTGCACCAGAGTCTACGAGTAGACTGTAAGTCACTCCCTGCGAGTTTTTACCTAAGAAAGATAATAATCTTCCGCTGATATTTGACACTCTACATTTTCCTCGTAACCTACTTGCTCGTTTAATTCTTCTGGACTCTTTTCCTGAAATTCTAAAAAATTCTCCTCTAACTTTGTATTCTATATATCCTGTATGTTTCTTACAGGGTTTTGTGGAGGCCGAGTTTGAAATTTTCCCGATGGAAAATTTGAATTTTTATTATAGCACTGCGCTTCTAAGTGTCTGAGTTTTTCGCACTTGTGGCAATTTAAATGCATTCTTTGTTGAAGCGGCATCCTTGAATTAGGCACCTGCATCCTCGACATGTGATAGCTGGCAACCTCCTGTGCCGAGGGTACGCTGTAGCGCAGCAGGTTGCGAGGGTGCATTCTCATACATACCTCCATTTGTGTGCATACTCGTTGAGATTCTTTGATTCAGATTTCCATTTCTGCTGCCTGATTCTGAGATTCGCCTAGGTGTTTTGGTTTTTGGGCTTTAACTTGCAGCCCGATTTCTCTTTTCAGATTGAGCATATACCTTTTCAGATATTCCTTTTCTTCTATTTGGATAGCAATCTTTCTTTGCATGCTATTGGCGTACTCTGACTGAACTGTATATTTGACTTCGTTTACCGCTTGTCTAAACCGTCCGTGAAAAATTTGTATAGTATCTGTAGGACCTTGTCTGCTCTTTGTGCGTGATTTTTTATTCTTTCCGCCAGAATAAAATCCAGCAGCAAGTCTTTACTATACTGTATGAAAGGACTTACTGTACTGATTTACACGCCTGTATATTATTGAATCTAATTGTCTCGATCGACAATCTCTCTTTTTTTATTTTTCCCTGAATATAGGCCAGAATTGAACATGAATTATTTACAGCCTTTACAGCGTTTCCGTAGAATCCACAGGAGTCTCTGCTCGCCATGAAATTTCGTAAAATTCAATAAAAATATTTTCTGGAGGCCCGTAGGTAAAGGTAATACACCGTTTGAATTCTTAGAGTTGTTGATGTAATCCTGACAGGATTGCCAATTTCTAACAGGGAGAAAGGATTACACTTTTTAAATTATAATTTATAATGCTTTATTTAACCTCCCTATAACGTTTCTCTACATCTAAAAGGTACCAGAGTGTTTAAGGGTGGGCAGAAGACTGCCGGATGTCTCTTACGCTAGAGCTGTCCAAACCGGTCCTCGATATGTGGGAGAATACATACTGGAGGGGATTTTAGTGGAAAGTGAACAGCTTTCCAGTTTCCTTGTAAGTCCGCCATTTTTTACGTTTATAACATTTTTTATAAATAATATGTAAAATACATATTATACCATGGTTGCAACAGACCTTGAAATCCTTGGAAAAAAAGGGGAAAAAAAGGGTCAGGAAAATCAGTGAAAAGTCAGTGAATTTTGAAATAATTCAGGGAATATTTTTAAAATCGCTGACCAATCGTCGATCAAACGATTGAGCCGTATTAATTCGTACATATTACACTCATTTCACATTATGTTGCCGCTCATAATAACGCCAATTTCTCGGTTATTCACACCTGACTGATCCCCCCCCCACTCCGAGCCTTCCTTGACTAGCCTAAATGGATACGTTCACGTTTCACTGCTTCTGTGTCCCCTACTTCCCTTTCTACATCCCTAAGCAGCCACACTGTGTTCGCTCACTATATGGCTGTCTACCCCCAAGGCCAGTATCTTGGTAAAGGATAAGTATAAATATTATTGCGCACCGGTCGCCGTTGCGCTGCTACTAGACTAGACAGCTACCAGAGATTGGGCATGTCTGTTATTGTTTACAAATTAGATGTGTTGTGGATACATAGAAGGGTAAGGACAAGCTGATCGAGTTTCCAAGTTGACTTAGAACATTCATATTAATTTTTGGTGCACGGTCGCTCGTCACACTGTGTTCGACTGAAAAGGACCTCGAACCAAATGTACAGTAAATGCACTGTAAAAAAAATTTTACGTAAATGTACACTCAATTTTTGTAACTGTACCATAACCTGTAAAATTACTCAAAGTAGTGTCTCAAAGTAGTCAAAATTACAACGAGTTGTAATTTCACTACTCTGAACGCAGTAATTTTACAGGTTATGGTTTAATGACAAAGGCGGAGTTTACATTTACATAACATTTTTTTTACATTGTAGTTTTTTGTAAAAAATTCTAAATTTAAATTTTTATGTTAACCTTGTACACTTTGCAGATTTAGCGTCTGATCACACCAGCGTCAGTGACGATTGGTGGAAATTCTTGAAATTGAATAATAAGAATATTTTTTAGATTGAAGACTGTTACATAACAGGGAATTCTCGAATTTGACGCCCCAATTACTTTGAGTGACTACTTGATTGTGAAGATCCAATTACGAATTTCCTGACGAGATACGAGATTCCTATACACAACATGTATAGAGGGCACGTACTTCTCTAACCTCGCGAAGGTACTCAACTCGACCTATGTATATTGCACACGTTCTTTATGAGGATTCAAGTTAATTTTCTATTATTATACTAGACATGAAATATCATTTATTATCTTATTAATCTAAATATAAAAACGAAATTTGCATTCTTTTTAGTTTTCTAATTGCAAATGATCGACATTGACATATAAATAAAGATGTTATAATTCGTTATTAATATCGAGTCCCAGCCACACGCCATGTTATATCAATGTCAATCTGCAATTATGCATCAATCTCAGAACAATGGTAAGCAATAATGTTGCGTTAGTATTGAAAAAATATTAAAGTTCAATGCTACATCCATGTTGCAAAAATGATAAACTTATTTTAGTTAAAAAGTTGCACCATCGTTGCGAAAATGCTAATCCTCAATGTTGCATCAGCCTCACAGCAATTTAAAAATACAATGTTGCATATATGTTGCAATGGTGTTGATATAAAATTATACATCAGTGTTACAACGAATATTATGCTGCATCATTACAGAAATGATTTTCTGAAATGTTGCAAAAAATGTACGCTACAATTTGGCACCATACTAGCAAGAATTCTAGCCTACAATGTCGTTTCAGTGTTACACTAATGTTAATATAAAATGTTGCAGAGTATTCCAGATATTTTAGGTTACAAAAGTGCATTCTTGGAATGTAATGTACAACCATTTTAATTCTGCAATATTACTTGCTAATAAGTATCTATAATCTTGCACCAATGCAATGATGCAGCAATTATAAGATATAATTTTTCATTAACGTTAAAGCAATGTTAATGTGTATTGTTAGAGCTGTATAGCTGCTTTTGATGTCGTATTATTCCAATAATTGAATTGCCATAATATTAAACTACAATTTTGCATCAATGTTGCAGAAATATTATAAAACAATTGTAGCATCTAATACTACCAATATATTAGCCTACAATATTGCATTCATATTGCAAATATGATAATTTGCAATACTCTACTCATGTTGAAACAATTACAAGCTATATTGTTGCATCGGTTTTGTATTCTATTTTTCAACAATGTTAAACTACAATAATGCCTTAATGAATTTTGCAAAAAAATTGTTTAAATTTGGAAAATTTAGATACAATATTATTTGGGGAACGTTAAAAATTTAGTATATTTATTCCAAAGTGTGAAATATATCTAAACTAAAACATTAAATATTATGTAAACATTGCAAAATTCACATTATGCTAAAGATGCAATTATACAAGTCTTGAAAAGTCTGCAGAAGTAAACTTGCAATTATAATAATCAACGAGAATACTATAAGTCAGGTTTTAATAAACATTATCTTACTCCAGCAAATAAATGTAATTTTAATTTAAAAAAAAAAACACTGCAATATTTTAACGAACTGCATTTATAGGTTTATTATCTGAAAATTTCCACATTAAAAAAGAAAATTAATCAATCTGAATAGATATTTAATACTTTTGTAAAAATATTTTTCAAAATTTGGTCGACCCTACATTCTTTAAATTGAAAGATACTCTCGTTAAAAACTAACAAATTTTTTTGTTGATAAAATGTATAAATTTCAAACATCTAAATTAACTAGTTTCAAACGGTTCCGAATTTTGCCATTTTGAGAGAACATTTTTTTCGATCAATAGTTGGGTTCAAGTTTCTTATATTAGCCGCTTGGATGGCGAACTGGTTAAAAGCATGTAGCGGCAGCACCTCCTGGGCGACAAATTTCGCGCGATAATTAAAATACGTGGCAAAACAAAAAGAGAAATCTGAAGCAGGAAATTTAAGAATAATAAAAGATAAGTTTCTTTAAATGAGTTAAAAGAGAGATAGGCACGTAAATATGGTGAATCGACTAATAAAAACTAGAATATACAAATATATTGACTGTGTTAAGTCCTGCTTAACTTTATTTCTAATATTCCTACCTGGCAACAATTCTATTTCATTTAAAATTAATCGCTCGTTTTACTTTACAACTTAATGCAAATGTGGGAACGAGGAAAAGCAAATAAATTCAAGGATATGACTTGAATTTAAGAAATTTATTGTTCTAAATACAATATTTAAGTCTTACTATACAATGAATTTAAGGTAATGTTGATTTACAATGATTGAGTATTTGAATAAATGACCCTCAACGAATTAATGAGTGAGCCTATGTTTTAGAGAAGTCTGCTTACCGGTTGTTGTAAGATCCTATTTCCGATCTTTTGGTTTTAACTTTATTCACCTTCTACCCACAATTCACACTGGATTTTGTCTAGGTCCTTTATCACTTTTCACGCGTGATTTTTGCAAAGTCTCTTATCACTTGTCGTAGAGAGATTTTCTTAATTCCCAATTACTAGCACTCAACTATCACCTCGATGTACCTTAAGTTTTCTCACAGAGTGTACGCTTGGGGTAGATTTCTGGTATTATTCTAGGGTGCTTCATTCTTAGACCACGTGTTTAGGTTTCTTACACTTACTATAAACTCGCTGGACTGAATGTTTAGACTCACTGCCGTCTTTGTATCTGGCTCTCATGGATATTCTTGTGGAGATGTGTGAGTGTGCTTCTCAATGAAATTCTAGTAGAGATGTGTGAATGTTTCTCGGATGAAGTTTGTGGTACAGCCGCTTAGGTATGAGGGCCGATGGCCTCTTGCATTTTTGTATGTTGTTACCGTTGATAATGGCTTAAATTCCCAATTACGTGGTTACTAATTATTGTAATTAAGTAATAAAAATAATAATTAAGATTTATAATTAAAGATAATGGTATATCAACTATGAGGTTAATTATTTAATGATTATTGTCGTTACGTTGACGTGACAATTGAAAACGTTTACTCTTAATTTTAAGCGAGAAAAACCTTACCTAGTATCGACTTTTATTGGGTAATAAAAATTAACCACTCTAGGCAGAAATAAATATTAACAAAAGGTGACTGAACGAAGAATGAAAGGAAAAGCGAGCATGATAATCTAATCTTTTTATAAAGTGTGAAAAATAGAGAACGAGAAGGAGGTCACGGGGTGGAATAGTATACATAGAGGGGTGGAATATTATACTGAGCGTTAAACCCCCCGTTTTAGAGTAAAATTAGTCTCTAATTTATAACCCTAAGATTCCTAGGTCTAACAAGAGCGGTTTGTTCAATCGCCTGAACTGTCGGTTCTGCACTTGATGTCTCAATCGGTGTGAGCAGTATAACAGGTAACACATTAGTGTGAAGAACTGAGTTTACGCTAGTGTTTACACAAAATAGTTTTATACATAAGTTTTTTGGGATTAATTTGTGAATGCAATGAAAAAGTCTTATAACCTATAACGTAAATATATGAAAACAATTCCTGTTGATGCGAACCCTATATATCTTAGGATCTCACTACTTATCTCTATCCAAGAGTGTCTTCGCCTATCGTTTATAATGGTGTTCATAGAGGATTCTATGTCGCTTAATGTGGTCTTAAACTCGTTGATCTTAGCATGTGTTAATGTTTCCTGTATTTCTGGGAGGTTATCTTTTAATAAATCTAATTCATACGCTTCAAACGGTAGTGAAAAATTTTTTTTGGAGAAGATACTTTCTCTAATTGACAATATTGTTCTTTAAGGCGGTTTGCGTGGACGATGTTCGCTCATTATTGAATAAAATCTTATAGTTATTGCTGGGTAGTACTCTAACAACTTAAGCTGGGCCTTTCCATTCCGGACTGAGTTTATTTTCCTTGGTATTTAGTACTTTAACTAAATCACCTAGTCCGAATATTTTCTAGGGCGATGCTATTCACAAGTTTTGTTGCCGTTTGTATTTTTCCTTATTTTTCTCAATCCGTTCCTTCGCTTTATAGATGTAACATTCGCATCGTTCTTGCCATACCTTAATTAGTTCAGGATATCTCAAATTTGGCGTGGTGACTAAAGCTGATGGTATATTAGCATTTCGACCAAATGTTAATTGGAAGGGACTAAATCCTGTGCCTTCGTGGTTCATGGTGTTGTAAGCCAAACAGATGAATTTAAGGGTGTCATCCTACTGTACGTATAGATCATGCATTGCAATTTTTATCAGATCTTTGATAGTTGCATGAGTTCTCTCTAGGGCTCCATTGGATTGAGGGTGGAAGGCTGTGGTTTTTACATGCCTGATTTTAAAAAGATTTTCAAAGGTCTCAACCAATTCGGACAAGATTTTTGTCCCTGATCTGTTAAAATGTGCTTGGGTTATCCGAATATACTGATGTAATGATCGAACAGATTTTCAACTATGGTTTCCGATGTGGTGTTTTTTAGTGGTATGAGGATAATATACTTTGTCAACATATCCTGTATTGACAAAATATAATCATTTCCTTTATTTGTCATGGGAAAAGAGCCAAAAATATTCATAGGGATTTTTATCATTGGGATCGGTTGGCGTGTCGAGAATTATCCCTTCGACCTTTCTCTTGGTTCGCGTTAACTTCTGAGTTTGGCATGCATCGCAAGACTTAACGCACTTTATGATGGCATTTTCCATATTGGTCCAAGTGCCCAACTCTCTTGCTCTAACGATCGATATATTTTCCCCAAAATGTTGAGCCACGATGGATCCATGATTTTCCACTATGTTCTGTCGCTTTTCTTCTTCGGATAAATCTGCAGTCGAACGGTAGCAGGTATTTATCTTAAGTTGAGGGTACTTGTGACTCATGATACCGAAGAGTGTTCGGAATTTAACTCGCTCGGTGCTAATAAATTAATTACATTCAACCATTTGGTTTCATGATAACTTCCCATACTCATCACACCGGGTGAACTCGATTCTCGTTTACACAACTGTCTCCACAGCTTACCATTAGCGTTTGGTTTTTCAGCTTCCCGTGTCTCAGTCGGTTGGGAGAACCATCGGTAGTATTCGTCCTTTAGCTTTTTCCTTTCTTCATTAGTTTCGTCGTTCGTAGGTTCATTTTCTAAGGGTGGTAGTTTTTGAACTTCTATAGATGTGGGGATTCTTATTGGCTGTTCGTTAGGTGGTTCGGGCGTTATCAAATCTCGTTCCTGCGAGTCTTCGTACATTTCTATATCGCGTAATGCTGCTTCAAGTTCAATGATGGGAGATTTCGAGGTTCCTGGTATCGGGTTGTCCTGAATGGGAAATATACGAGATGAGCCGTCTATATCATCGCTCCCGTTGAGAACTTTTATCGTCCTTACGATATCCTTAGCAGGTATAAGATCTGTTGAGGGTTGCCGTTGGATGACTTGTATTTGCAAGCCATGTGACGTAGATGCTTGCATAGGCGGGCCGTTTACGGAATTTTCCAAACTTTTACTATACTAGTTGTTTATCTGTCCGTTATCTGGGTAAAACTCTCCATCTGGTTCCGGACCGGATGCGCTTTCATCCTCGGTCAACCAAGTAAATCTTTTCTCGGCCAACATTTTTACCTTGTCGGCTTCTTTTTCGTTCTCATTATTTAAAAGTTTGATGCTTTCAACTAGATTAACCTTGCTAGTCTAGTAGCTTTAAAATTTGTTGCATCTGGCGGGACATGTTTCCTTCTGGCATTTCAGACGTCTCGTCTAACGAGGGAGGACATTCACGGAGATTTTCGCGGTAAATGTGAAATGACAGCTTCGGTTCTCATAAAAAAGATTTTAAAGTCGCGTTACAATAGTAAATTAATCTCAAATCCTCAGTTGTACACAGAAAACACGCAAAATTAATTCGGCCTAAGGTTTTCTTTCTTTTATTATTATTTAGTTGGCAGTGCTCTTAACCGTCAGGATGGTACCAACGTTCCCTATGATAGTACTTTACTGAATACTATCTTACAAAAATTCTAACTATTCTTATATCATAATTTTCTTACCTCGTCTGTTGTTCTTGCTGAATGTGGTGGTCGTAGACACTTGTATCCAACGAACAGGTTCTTCTTCTGAGATTTATCGTCTCGATCGATGCGCTCTAGGTCTTACTGTCTAGCTTGACATGCCCTTTACACAATTTTTCGAAAGGTTCGGTTCAAAGATCGCACAATGTATGGTTCCGTAGAATCGCTTCTGTGGATTCCTGACAGGATCGCCAAAAATGTCACGGGTCCTTTAAATAGGACCTTTCTTAAAAACAATAATAATCAAAAATGTATAATTGATTATTGTTTATTCAAAATATTCCTGTACAACATGGTTCTAAGGTACGAAGGGTCCGTCGTAACTATGACTCAACGTAACACTGTCGTAACGCTGCCTGCAGGATGTTTGTGCAGGCCCTTTTCGGGTGTCGGCCACAGTAGTGGGAGTAAGTTACTATCTTAAACTAACATAGAGGGGTGGAATAGTATACTGAGCGTTACGAGGATGTGTGAGAAAGTTTATAACTAAAGCAATAAAAGAGTTTCAAAAAAACTCTTTCGAGTAACCCAACAAGAGTTTGCAAACTAATAAGAAATTTATGAGGACATTTTAAAAATGATGTGGTTGAAGAGTATGTTTTGGCATGGAACCCGATACCACTTTATTTTGTTGTGGTGAACGTGACACAGGTTTTTGGTGCCTGTCGAGGTCGGTGGTAAAACCATAACGAGAGTTGGACTTAGATCACCCCTACGCGACACGTGTGGATCAAGGACCTGATCTCATTGGACTAAAAGTTAAAAATTAAAACTTTATTAAAAAGTTAGAGTAGGGTTAAAAAACTAGAGTAGGATCCACTGCGCAAGGGATCCATGATGTGCGCGATACCCTCAGGAGCTCATATCGACGAATTGTAAAGATCAGAAATCTTTCCGACTTCATCGCGAAACCCATGTTTCTCGTAGGACTTCGAACATTATCTTGTGCATTTAAATCAAAATTGGACTTAGAATAATTCTTCAGATTCATTCGTGTAGACTCTTAATTCAAAGAACTTTTGTTTGAATTTAATAAACGCTAACTGATTTTTGCCGGATAAATCCGTTGTCAGAACAAATTATTTAAACTTCCTTTAATTTTCTTTAAATTTAATAATTTCCAAACAGCAATTGGACATCGTTGGGAAGAATTCGAGGATTCAAATTCCATGGAGGAAACTCTTCAGTTTCGACAGATGAAATATCGAACCGGACGATTTCAACTTAAAATTAATTCGTAAATTTAATTTGAGCAAACTTTGGGTTTTAAATTTAACCTTTAAATTCCGCGCTTAAATCATCCAGATTTGTGACAAGCGAACTGAAACTGGAACACAAGTCTGTCGGTAAATTAGCGATAAAGAGTGTAAATAGACCTGAACTTACGTATTATCCATGATGGTTTTATCTTTTATTATTGAAATGTGACAAGAATATCTTCTTTACCTAGGGAGTTTTGTTCTATATGGTATATTAAAGTATGGTATGATGTGCACTTTTGAATTAATATTTACTTCTGAACTAGTTCTGTTTAAGACTGATTTCAAAATTCATGTTTTTAAATTATTTTTTATTGTTTCTAAAAGTAAGAAAACCCTTCACAATTTTTTTTAGAGATTATACTAAATTTTTTTTAAACCAAACTTCATTTTTGAAATTCTCTGACAAATTTTCCATTACCAATTTTCGATGGCAAATTTTCTTTTTCGTTTTAGAATCTCTTAAAAATTATCTAAAATTTTTTTTTTAATTCTTAAAAGAAAAACATTTGAAAACTTTTAAAATTAAATGTGATTCTTACAATTAATATCAAATCTTTTAATATTTTTAAATTCCAAGGAATCCCTTTAAATTCTTAAAAGTCTTTTGACTTATAACTAAATAAAAATTTTTTAAAATGATCAAATCTTTCAAAATCTCTCCAATCTTAAAATGTGATCACTCAAAATTTGAGTGATCACCTCGTGATTTGAGTGATTAGAACCAGTGTTACATAGAATATGTTGTGTAAACTAAATACTTTCTAGCACAGGTTTTATTAAAAAAAAAAAAATCATATATGAATAAGTTTTTGCTGAACATCCACATTTCTGTATTCTACTCTACTGGCAATGAGTATACACAATTTATTAAAAGTTTCTCGAAACTATTGGCGCTTTTGTCTTTTTATTTTGGGTATTTCATAGTACGTATATATATGGCGTATTCTTTTACAAATCGAACAGACAATTGACCGACCCATTTTTGATTGAGCTAATAATTTTTTT
>JAUESI010020248.1:0-11759 GCA_032275145.1 Synergus laeviventris | reverse complement strand
TTTTTCGATGAAATAAGAAACATGATTCGTTCTGTCGAAACCATGATGAAATGTGCAAATGCTCGAGAGCTCAAATAGGGACATATATCCCTAACGCAAAATAATACAGAGAATGAATTTCTAGCTTACGCCGTAACAGTAATTGTTAACCTATGGTCATTATTGGTTACGTGCATTATTCTGATGATATATTTTGGCATTTTCAAGCAACACAAAATTTGTTGTGCCATTGAGCACCTCATCCATGTATTTGTTTATATAGTTTGTTTATAACAATTATTAAGATTATTAAGGTCTTTTATTCGGAGAAAAAAAATCACATTCTCAAAAAGTATTATTTTTCCTGATTGTTTACTTATATAAATAATTATTGAAACTTTAATATATTTAAAAATCTATTTTATAGACGGTCTTGTACAACTATTCACTAGTATTTAAACAAAAAAAACGTTCAAATCGGCTAAGAATTGTAAGCAGAAGCCGATTTTTCACCCTAAAATCTCGATTTGAAACACTTTCTAAACATGCCCCTTCAATGCTTTTTTACAGACACAACACAGACAACACAAACACTAAATAAATAAACGCAATGTAAAAACAAATTCAATGAAATAAAATTTATAATTATCCAGCGAATTTCATGACCCGATGCAAAACAAAGCTTTGAAATACTTCCAAATTTTCGTCAAAATATTTATTTTTGTAGCCGTAAAGTTGAGGAATTTAAACATATAAAATCAATAATTTTTCTAAGTATCACATGCCCTTAACCCATACAATTTTCGACTCGAATTATGTCTAGCTCAGTCTCACCTACAAGACATGAAAACTACAGTTCAAAATGGTCTTGAAAAGGTCTTGATTAGGGGTAATTTCAGTCCGTCTTGAGTCGAAAAATTTTTACTCAGGCGCTTAGACCAGCTGATTTATATTAATTTTTGACATCCCGCTCTCGTACGCAACGAATCGACTCGTGAGGTGAGTTTCTACTTATCTGCTTCTGGAGTGCGGTAAAGAGGTGATAGTGCGGTTTCATTTGAAAGTGTGGTGCTATTTTCTGTTCCAGCGGGATTTTTAATTGACCAATAATTTTATCTATTTCGATCTGGATATCTATTATCTTCTGGAATATTTTACTACATCAAGTTTGGGCCTGGCTGGCAATTGATTAGAATTTTGGATACGAGGATCTGAAGGATCAATTTGAGGACGGAAGGACGATTTTTACTTGCACCCCCAATGTATTATACCAGAACGTGGAATTTTGAATATCGAATTTTTCTACTCAAATCTATGTCGCCATCATCTCCCAAACTTTGAGCGTCTTCGCCTCAATTGTTTGTGATTTTTATATCCTGCTGATTTTTCCTATCATATCGCTAATTTTTTTATGGAATAGTTTGATTTAAACTTAATTTATATTATCTGATACGAGTAAAATTGTAAAACGGATAATTTAATTTAAAAAATTCTCTTTTGTAGCCTAATTCTATATCAGTAAGAACAATAAAGCGGAAGATATATTAACGTAAAAAATCAAAATAATGTGCTTCCTTCATCTGAAATTCCTTTACGATTCCTGAATGTATTTTAATATCTTGTAAATCCCTTAAAACCCCCTAAAATTCTATAAAACCGACTATAATACCTCTGACTCCCAAAATATGTATATCTCTTCACATTTCATGTAATTCTTTAAAATATTTTAAGATAGCTTGAATGTTTCGAGCTAGCTATTTTCTACTACACTGTAAGAAAAATCTTTACTAAATTTAGTATACATGTAATGGAAACAAAAGTCACAACACGAAACTAAATTTAGTTTACAAGTTAACAATTTATACTTATACTTTATCTTATATGTATAAACCGCTCGCTCTTAAAAATATCTTAAACGCTGTTTGGTTTCGAACCCTCTTCACACTACCTAAAACGAATGCCTGCCTACCCAAGCCTACTTACTTAGCCACGCGGCTACCGAACGCTTGGAAATATAAAACAAAATCTCGACCTAGCTGTATCAGATAGTAAGCACATAGATTATACGAATTTTAGTATAAATTTTACTAATTTTAGTATACGCATATTCTAATTTTAGTACACGCGTATACGAATTTTAGTTACAGAAATTGTGAAATTTATATACGTAAAGGAAACATAGTATACACTTAGCAAATTTAGTATACAGTCGGGAATTTAGTATACCGTGTTTGTAAGTTAGTTTACCATGTAAACTAAAATAAAAAGTATGTACTATATAGTGAATCTAGTATTGTGCTAGTATACAGATAGGAAATTTAGTATACCGTGTTTGAAATTTAATTTACCTATGTAAACTAAAATTACAAACATTTCTTACAGTGTACTTTAAAATTTCTTGAAGTCTTTAAAAACCTTGCCATTTTTGAAAATCTCTTTGCAACCTTTTGAAATTCTTTGTAATCTTTCATGAAATCTTGAAATCTCATAAAGACTTTACAATTTTTTTCAATTCGTTGAAATCCTTTAAAACTTTTCAAAATTCCTTAAAATCTCTTTGAATTATTCTTTAGAAATCACTTAAAATTTGTAGTTAGTTTTTGAATACTCATAATTTTGAATTATTCATTTGAATCCTTGGCTATAATATTTTGAAAGATCTGGAACTGCGACTAAAATCAGTCTGAGACTGTCCCTTTGTTTTTTGACGAATCCTAAACTAATTTCACGTGATAGAGACTGATAGAAAACGATGATATCAAGAAAAAGTAAGATAGCTTTTTTTCAAACATCTGAAGACCGAATTCAAAGATAGTTATAAACTTTAAATATAACCAAAAATTGTTATAAATAATAGAGGACGTGAGAATACAATAAATTTTTTACAACTACGATTGGGTTGCGTTGCAGAAAAAAGTAAGTCGAGTAATATTAATAACCTTGGAAATTTTTCGAAATCCCTTGCAATGTTTTGAAATTATTTGCAATCTTTTAGGACACCTTCAAATATTACGAAATCCATTAACATTTTCGAAATCCCTGCAATTTTTCCACATTTCTTTGCATTTTTTGAAATTATTTCAACTTCTCAGAGAAAACATAAAAATATTTTGAAATCGCTTGCAATTTTTTGAAATTCTTTATAATCTTTCAGGAAACCTTGAAATATTGTGCATTGTGCAATGCTTTAAAATCTTTACAATTATGTTTTATTCGTTTGAAATGCCTTAAAATCTTTTAAATCCTTGTTATTTTTTTAAATCCCTGGCAATCTATTGAAAATCATTGTAATCTTTGAGGAAACTTTGAAATATTGTGATGCCCCTTAAAAGCTTTGCAATTATATTCCTTTGTCATCGCCATCGTAAGAAAATTCTTTGAAATCCCTTTGAATCTCTCGGAATTTCATACAATTCCTGAAAATATTTTAAAAGCATAATAGAAAATATTTCGAATTAATTTATATTCTTTTGATTCCCCTTGAAGTCCCGGAAGCTTTTTCAAATTTTTTGGAATCTTTGAGGATACATTCAAATATTTAC
Organism: Synergus laeviventris; assembly: GCA_032275145.1. Lineage (NCBI taxonomy): Eukaryota > Metazoa > Arthropoda > Insecta > Hymenoptera > Cynipidae > Synergus > Synergus laeviventris. The sequence goes on along the minus strand of JAUESI010020248.1, from coordinate 8,238 downwards.
AACTTTTGCAATTTTTGTAATCCCTTTTGTAAAAAAATCCGAGCAAAAAATGTAATATGGTATAACGTGTAATATGTCTACTCAAAGTCTTTAAATCAACTAAAATATTAGTTCCTAGAAAAAGTTCTGCAAGATGTAGATGGCGTTGATTATTATCCATTTAATGAGCGTGAAGAAGTTATCATACCGAATGAGGCACCATCTAATTTAATGTTCATATTCGATGACGCGTCTTGTGAGAAACAGGATAACATAATAGCTTACTTTTCTATTACTTTTATTTACTAATATTATTTAATCAAGATGAAATAAATCTTAAGCATTTATACAATGATAATGTCAATACTGATATGTCTCATTCACGGTTTAAAGAAATATGTACTGCATGCTGGAAAAATAATAAATATTCATTATTGTAATTGATAAAGACAGTGAATTAAATAGTGAGAGATATATATAAAAGAATTTGATTGTTTCATTAAAGTGGAAAAATGAAAAGCTTATAAAAGTGCTATAATTATCAGATAATAGCACTAGCAATTCAGAGCCTGTTGAATCAACATGTCATCGCTGAAGAAGAGTTATCACAAGCAAAGGGATGTTTTGGGTGAAATATCAAAAGCCAGTGTATCGATTCGAAATAAACATAAAAGAATCAAATTAGGATAGAAAAGCGCTGAAATTGATTTAAGCAATAAATTCCACCCGATTGTCTCACCGCTTGAGAAAATAGTTACCAGATTGGCGAAAGTTCAGAAGGAGAATTCGATAACAGGAAAGAAAGAGGTGAGAAAGGAATATGAGAAAGAGTTTGAGGATGAAAAGAAAAAATATAGCTATGCTGATGATGATGATGATACTGATATAGTACATGAGGATGGTGAAAATTCATTTCAAACAGCTAATAACTTAAATGATTTAGAGTCCACATTTAATACTATTACGCAGCACGATATCGAGAAAAAATATCTTTTGTTGTTAGCAGAGAGAAATAAAGATATGGAAACTGTATGCGGGGTGCGAAAATGATCAAAAGATAGATTAACCATTGGTGATTCACTAATAAGTTTTGACGAGAAATATATCAACGTACGAAGTTTAAATTTACCTAAAACTCCAGGTTTACTTGAACTCATATTCAAACCATTGCCTAAAGAATTCTATGTGAGTGAGGATGGTTTTGAGAATAATAAGAATATTATAAATGTAACAAATTCATATAGAAAATACTATAGTAGCGATGGAGCTGTACGTCTAAATAATACTATTAAATTTAGAAATTTGATTGAAAATGTAAGAGCTACACCTTCCCCTATCCCTGCGTCAAAGCGAACAAGTAAGAAAAACGTTTGATCAGGAAGTGGTATAATTCCACAGTATATGATTGTTGAAAAGAAGGAAAACATACAGACTACATTTACCGGAACGATCCCAATGAGTTGATAGATCGAATTCGATTACTTATAACTTGCCCAGCAGTTGGAATTCGAATTCATACCAATGAAATTATATCAACCATTGAAGAATTTTGCGTGAGGACGGAATTATTTATTAAGCAAAGTTTCTCAAAATTCATGTGATTTATACAATGAGTGACAACGTATTTGGACATTATTTGGAAGCTGGAGGGTCTACGAGAACTAGTCCTCCAGGAGTTGGATTTAAAATTACAGCTGATGGTCAATACAACATAGATAAAGGAAGGTTATGTAATATTGCGGAAGCTGAAGATCAAAGTGATCCAATTAACTTGAATCTTATGCAACGTGTATTACTGCATAAAACCAATACTGTCTATGAAGTGATAGATTCTTTACGCTCTGAAATAACTAATAATAATATGAAGATTGATGTTCTGTGTGTGTGTGTGAGTTTGTGTTTGTGTTAATGTGTGAGGATGAATCTGTTGTAACGGTAAGGTTAGCCAAGGAAGGGGAATAGGGGAACGAGAGTTTCGGGGAAGTCAGTGAGTCGTGTGTAAGTTTAAAAAGAACATTTGTTTCAAACTTACAATTACTGTAACCTTGGTTAAGGCCTTATTTGGAGGCTGGAGCTGGTTTCCGTGGCTTGATAATTCTTTGGAACAGCACTCAGGGCAAACTTGGTAACTCCGACTAGGCAGAAGTCAATTCGAGACACACCGACCAAGACGAGTGGCACGTAAGCCTAGGACTAGTTGATACTGACAAGCTTTTAGCAGTCGGCGAAACTTCAGCCGGCTGTCGAGATTCGGTTTTCTTTTTTGTCAAATTTTGCAGTTTTTTTAATACTCTAGCACCTCCGAATATATACCTGGCCACTCTCATTGCTAATGCGAAAGCTATTGGTTTAGCGGATTCTTCTTTTCGCGATAGTACATCCGGAGCATGGTTCGAACTCCCCTTTCCTAGAGATTACCTCATAATTATATTCTAGTAATTTCAATGCCCATCGAGAAAAGCGGCCTGTTGCAATGTTTAAATTACGGAGCCACCTCAAGGCTTGGTGATCAGTCAAAACTTTGAAGCTATACCCTTCAAGGTACGGTCTAAACATTACTTAATCCCCAACTCACATAAACAATTACATGACTACTGTATTCTATATTTAGGGTCAATACCGAGTCTAACCCCGTAGAACTTGCATCAGTTTCCAATTGAAAAGGACAACTTAAATCTGTCCGTGCCAAGATCGGTTTGTGGTTAAAAACTTCTTAATTTCCTCTAACGCTCTATTCTGGACTGGAGCTGGCTCTCGTGGCTTTATAATCATTTGGCACAGTACTGTAAGGGCAAGTCAAAACTGATAAGCTCTCAGCAGTCGGCGAATCTTTAGCCGGCTGTCGAGATTCGGAAGTGTAATCATGGTGTTACACTGTGTTTAAAAATTTTAAAGTATGGAGCATTGAAATCGATACACGCCAGGCATCGGTGATCAAGAATTCTAAGCTCATTTCGGATTTGGATGCCAGACTGAGTGCACTTGAGTAAAATGCATGGAAAAAATGAGGCTGTAGTGGAGAAGCTTGTTACGTTTCCCTCCGTCAGTAAGACGTTGTAGTGGAGGGATGTAGTGTAAGTGCGAGCGAGAGAGCACGTCGTGACGTCAGACTCTGGCATGCGCGTGAGCGAGCGCGCCGTAGCGTCTGTGGGAGCAAGAGCACGTCGTGACGTTAGAACTCTGGCATGTGCGTGAGTGAGAGAGCACGTCATAGCGACTGTGGGAGCTGGAGGCTGCGAGCGAGAGCACGTCGTGACGAAAGAACTCAGGTCGGCTGGATGCTGCGTGAGGGTGAGAGTACATGTGGTGGCGTCTGCAGAAGCTGAAGGAATCCTCTGGGTCCAATCCAACCTGGCTTTTAGTGAGTTGTCCTGCTTCTCGGGCTCGGTGACAAGAAGCCCTCTGATGAGAGTTCAAGCCCACATACTCCTTGGTCAATTCCTAAGAGGCTACTCGAAGATCCTAGCTGGCTTAACCGTCGAGGAAGTGGGACGCTGTCCCAAAGGCGACCCGGAAACCCTAGGAAAAATTGTCTGACCTCGAAAAGGAGGACTTGAAGCTTGCTCAGGCAGAAAGGGGTAAGTGGATGTTTCTGGGAGAACAGGTTTTCTTAACACTAGTTCTGAAAAAAACTGTTTTTTTAAGAGAAAGTCGTGTTTGGTTTATAAAAAAATGTCTTTTTATTCTTCTCTTCAGTCCTGCTGAGTAAGAGGAGCTTTGGCGGGCAAAGGTAAATTCGCTTCTCGGAAGGCGATCTATCTCTGGCTTGGGGACTTCCTTCAGAGAGAGGGAGAAAGGTCGCCTGGTCCGCTTGGTAGATAACAGGTGGGCTGCTCTGGTTCGGTATTGAGGCGGAGTACTGTTCCATGACCGATTCCCCAGGTTGAGTGAGTTCAGGAACCGAGTCCCCAAGTTAAGTGCTGTTCAGGGACCGAGTCCCTGAGTTGAGTGAATGTTGTGTTCAAAGCTCCTGTTTTTATACATTTATCCGGTCGGATCTCCGCACGATGCCTGGTCGCAGCTGAATGGCCGCTCTGTGGCTTGGAGGGGTTCCGTGAGCCAATCAGCGTCAGTCTACCTTTGCCACTAGTGCCTGGCAAGCTTTCCCGCTTGCGCTCCTCTCATTTCAGTTACTACATTATAACTTAATATTAATATAATTTTAAATACTATACTAAAGTTTAAATTTATATTTATTTTAAAAATATCTCTCGAGAGAATCACTTTTCTCTCGTATTTGGACTTTTTTTCTTATCCTGCATTACGCTAGAGTTACATACTGGTTACGTAACTTCCTCCATATGAAGTGCAATTTCCCATGTTTGTAAACACATGGATTTCTAGGTGTTAATATCAGGTTATCCTCATGTCTATTTATCCATGTGTGTATTTTTGAGAGTTCGTTTTGTGGCGTTATGACGCTTAAGAGAGTGATGACGTCATGAAGCTACCTCTATTGAATTGGGTATTTAGGGCGATCCTTGCTAATCGATTGTCCCAAATTTACTAGAGGACCCTTTGTGCGTTGTTTTGGATTAATGGTGAGGAAATCCCCTAATGCGCTAGGCCTGTAATTTTTACAACAATTTCAGGATAATCCTAAGTGGATCCCATTGTACAACTGTAAGAGTATTTTCCCCAAATGATCGTTAGGAAAGGTGTGACCCTAATCGAACTTTATTGGGTCACTCGAGTTATTGTAAAACCAACTCTGATTTGGAAAGATCCTCAGAGTTGTAAACTCGAGAGTCTTTTCAATCAGAGTCCTCGGGTTTCACTCTGTGTGAGTTGGCAATGTCGATGTTACCTTTATACGAATAGGCGTATATCAAGCTCCATAAAATGGCACATAATAATTATGCTCGCAGAAACGTTGATATTCGAAAAATAGATGAAGTTGACAAGCTGAGTTTGTGGAAATGCAGCCCTATGAGCGAGAATATAAAGGATATAGATATATATGAACCATTATCGGTGTATTTTCAAAATTCCTTTGGGCCATTCCGGAAAAATTGAAGAAAAGTGAAGACTTTACACTTTTCAATGGTAGCTGAGTCTTGATCTATTCGTTACAGTGCTATCAAATACTCGGTATTTGATATTAGGAAATGTATGTGAAAGCTTCCAAAATAAATTTTCCTTTCCTTTTTGAGCAGCAACTCTTGTCTGAAATTCCTTCCACTCTGCAGATTGTAGAGAAATGTATGTACGAGGATGACTGCTTATTCTGATACAGTATCAATCTAGTCTATACATTATTATTTCGTAAGTAAAATTTATATTTATTGAGGTACACGCCGTTATTTATCCACTAATAACATTTATTTTTAAAATAATTTTTCATGAATTGAGTAATTAACTATCAACTTACACTTATTTCAATCGCCAATCATTTTTGTCTTTTTTGTCATATGACTTCGCTATTATATTTGCACGCTATAGTCATAAATCGTAAATCTGTAATCCCTATTCTTAAACCAAGAGCTCGCGAAGGTTTCCGCTGATCACCTTGCCTTTTTGTCTCGCTATTCGATTTCATTTGCAAGCAATTACAATTTTATCCTTTCTAATATTTGATTCCTACTGACACAGTAGTACATCATATCCCAAGAGAAAGTGTGAGATCCTAACCGATTCATCCAAGCGATCAGATATTTAAGAATTAAGAAAAACAGCCTTTTAAATTCAGATCCCTGTCTCAGGTTTGAAGTGTATGTCATTCAACTCGTCACTTCCCACAACACCAGAAGACGACCGAATCGGGAAATGGTTACCAAAACATGTTACGCTGATAATCCTTTATAAATGCACAACACTGACGTTAAACCCCTTAGGAATATGAATGTAGAACTTGGAAATATTCGCGACTTTTCACTTTGGCTTTTATGCGACCTGTCTACTCGATAGTCAAAACAGAACTGAATTAACTAAACGAGAAATTGTAACGGAAACATATTTCCTGCCCCACTCTACACTTCCTTTGGGAAGGGTCTAGGGCACCGCATTCCCTGTGAGAGGCAGTCAGTTCTTTTGGAACCTCGGATCACGTTAGGTCTATTGCATAATAAAGAAGTACTGCATTATAGTTCAGGAATAAAGTACTTAAATTGGAATTTACTGAACATTCCTTCAGATCTGTTACAGAATATTATTTGCTGGATATAAACACAAGACACGGAAATTGCGAACAGATCATAATACTCGAAGCCTATGATCTCAATGCTATGATCTCAAGTAATAATAAAATCTGAACTCATCAAGACTCGACAATAACAAATCCAGGCTCGATTCAAGGAGATACTTGACAACAACAAACACTAGAGAAACTCGCAATCAACCAACTTCCAAGTCTCAAGAATAAATCAGACCGACAACCTCTTACAGAAATGTAAATAAATTACAAACACCTTGAAGATTCGAAGTAAAACCATTCAAAGTTTTTCAACTTTGAAGTGTGTTGCAACGTAGAGTTACAAGTAATGAATTAAAGGGTTTTGGACCGACGGCTTAAACTTAAAATCCTATCTCCTAAATTTACTCAACAAAGATTATAATTAAATATATTTTCGCTCTGCATGCATACTCTTCTCCAAAATCAATATGCTGTTTGAATAAACATTTGTTTACCTAGATACGTATTTTTCATTTGCACGGCAGTATTGCGAAGGCAACGGTTAGTAAGATCGGTTTATTATTATTTGTCTGGTTTATGGATGTAAGAATATATCAATGGAGCCCGAGCCTGCAGTATCTATACCGAAGTAAGTAACGGGAAACAGTGAAAAATGGTGGGGAGGCAGCCATATTACTTGAGGTAATTTTCTTGGCTCTTGATTGACTGCGATTTTCATGTGGGATTTTAAAATGTGTAGAGTGTATGGTAAACAAACAGGAAAAAGTAACAAGTGCAATTTACGCATTTAACTTGTTCGCATTCATTAACCCTTATATAAATATATAAGTAATAATCTTCCAATCTGGCGGAATTCTTTCTAAGCTCGCGAGTCGGTGAGGTAAGAGCGTGTGCGTACCCCCACTCGCAGGCTGCCTACCTATAGGCATATCGCATATAGTTACACTATTTTAAGAAAAGTCAAGGAATTCCAAGGAATTTAAAAATAATTTCAAAATGTTTTAGGATTTACAAGAAGTTTTACAAGATTTCAAGACATTTTTGACGATTTCGCTTTCTCGTAAAGGAAAATTAATTAAATTATTGAAACTTAAAAGAGGTTTGGTTATTTATAATTTTGAAAACTCATTATTCAACTGTAAATTTTTAAATTATCACATTTTAAAGCTGATATAACGAAAATAAAAATTTCTTATATTGACGATAGTATAATACAAATTATTAATTAATTACATTTCGTTATTGTAATTTTTTCCTATGATTTCCGTGGAAAAATTACAAATTTTTTGGAAATTCACAGTAATTTCTCAGGTTATTGTCCCGTAATATTGTGAATTTCACGATAAAACTGTAATTTTACCACGAAAATCATAGGATATAAAAATACCAATGATAACTGAGGGAAATTTACACTGAAGTGGAAAATGATTAGAAGCGTAAAATTACAATTTTCAGGTAAAATTGCGACGCTTAATAGAATTTCACATGCTCAGTGTAATTCCTTTTTACAAAAGCAATGTAAAAATCCAGTAGTAGTCTTGTAATTTCGCTAATGTACGTTTAATCATTGATGACTCGTCATACGGCAAATGATAAACGGCATAAATGGGTCAAGAAATTGTGCTCTAAACGGGTTTTACACGTGTTCTAAAAAGGTTGTACCAAGTCCTAAAGAGACTTCTGAACGGTTCTACATTGACCATGAAATTATACGCCAATCGGGTTCCCAAAGGGTTGCAACCTGGTCAAAAAGGGTTCTAAATGGATCAAGAAATTGTGTTTTAACCAAGTTCCACCCGGCTCTAAAAAGACTTCTGAAGTGTTCTAAGTGGGTTCTAGTTGGGTGTGGATGGAGTTGTAGGCGGTTTTTGCATATTATTCCTACCCTGGGTCTTATCCGCTCCTAAGAAGGGTTCCAAAGGGTTCTAAATGGATATTTTAACAAATTGTGCGATAATCGGTTTCTGCATGGGTATCAAACAGGTCCTAAGAAGGACATGGAAGATTTAATGCGAGATTTGAAATTGTTCCGCGTGTATGGTCCTATACATGGCGAGAAAGCTCTGTTCACAAAGAGCTTAAGAGAATGTGTCCTGTGGGAGCGTGGTCTACACCTCAAGACAGGA
>JAUESI010020246.1:0-11761 GCA_032275145.1 Synergus laeviventris | reverse complement strand
GGTTGACAGGAAGTACTCTGTGAATCTCGCCTTTCAATGCGTTTTATTTCAGTTAAGCGACCTTGGCGCGTAACAATATAAGTATAACAAATTAATTTTATAACTTTTAGATTATATATTATTTCTATAATGATATTTAATAATTAATAGTCAATAATTAATATAATTACTACGAAGCTTTCTCTGCGAGGAAGCAAAAAGGAAAAAAGTTCCCAATAGTATCATTATTTTTTGTACTTTGTTTATAAAATCTGGAGTTAATTTTTTGTACTGATAAAATCGAAGTGTGATAACAGCGAGATTTAACTCGCCACAGACATAATTTAAAATCCGCCAGCAACTCTCACGACTCTAAGATAGTAATAATATCATTTCGAGTGTTATTTAATCAGATAATTGTAATTTTACTGGAATAAGCCGATGTTTTAAAAGTATTTATTTTGAAAATGTAATGGTGTTTTTTTTTTGAGACACGCGAAAGCAAGGAGCAGTGACCTCCGACAAGAAAAGGATGAAGATAAATATTAACCCGTTCTAAGTCAAAAAAGGAAACTCTAAGGTCTCAAATCTCCACAAGTAATCTCTGTCACGAGATTTGAAGATAACGAAGCCGAAGGGTAGAACATCGTCAACTACGCCTTCAATTTAACCCTAAGACCAAAGTTACTAGGATATGAAGATCAACAAACCGAAGTGCCATAAGAACAAAGCGACAACTTGGCTTCAACATAAATGAGGAAGACAATGGGCCAAGAATTCATATAACTATAACTCCAGGTGCTGAATATGCTACATCCCCAATTTTGTATCAAGTTGGAAGTTGCCAAATCTTGATCTTTTGAAGAATGCGGCAATCGAAATCTCAGCTTGCCAATGCGTTACTTTCAAGATCAAGATAGAAATTCCGAATCTTCGGCTTGAGAATGCCAGGTCACGAAGCTAAGGGGTAGAAAATCTTCGGCTACGCCCCTTATTCAATATCAAGGTACGAAACACGAGTGGATACATTAATACTGTAGTCACGAAAATTGAAAACACAGGGTGCAGAAAATTTAGAATTACTGGGTGAGGAAACTTCACTTCAGGTCTTCCTGTTGCAACACTTTTTCTTAGGTGTTAACCATTATCCATCGGCAACGAAGCCCAGGATAGCCACATTATCATCAAAATTATAGATGATCATCACTTTATCATAAAAACTGGAATCACTGGAAAAACTCGGATCTAGACTTCTATTTATCCTACCGATGCCTTTCAAATTTGGTAAGTTCTCTTTAATTATCTCTCAATAGTTCTTCTCTCTACTTGAAAGTCCTCGGCGAAAAAAAATTGCTAAAGATTAGTAAACTTGTTCCCACGAGATATGTGAAAAGTTGAAAAAATGTTCATGGATTTTCAATAAGATTATCTGAACTGTTCCTGTCATAAAATTGTCTTTTTCACAAAGTTTGCTCGTATCCCAGACTTGAGAACTAAGTTTACAATTTTCTCATCAAGAAATGTTTTCCGTTTAGTAAGATATATTTTGATTAGTCACCTACATCAATGGACATTGAAAATAAATTATTAATCTAAGCCATTTGTTATTCTACAACTTTCACCAGTCACTTACGAGTTTTATTTTTACAGAACGGATCCGTATTGAAAGAATCCCGTTGTCCATCCATGTTTTCTACGTGTCTCAATCGCAAACCAAGATCTCAAAATGTGTTGTTAATTTTTATCTTCATTTGCCTTGTCTCCGATTCACAATCCAGGCAATATATTCTTAGATGAATAAAATTTACGTGAAATTCAATTGGTAATTTGAAACAAAAACGAAAAGATACTTCACTTTAGAATTACATATTTCAACGTCACACTCATCCACATCCTTAAGAACTAATCTTAAGTAGTCAAGAATTTACTAAAATACTACATGGTCTCTGTAAACATATGTAATATGTGTTCTTACCTCATACGCAGATTATTTCTTTAGTATCAGTCAAAACAATATATTTCCATGTACACATTTCCACATGAAAAATCGAGTTTATTTTTAATATTTTTCAAATTGTTTAAACTTTAATCTGTGACCACGTGGAAAATTAATTTTACTCACAAATCCGGGAAAGTCGCAGACATACTAATTTCATTCACATATCAGGCGTAAGGTATCTTCACCGTTTTAGCATTATGCGTGTTAATAAACTCTTAATGTTAATAAACTCACTATGTTATGGAAAGCACCGAAAAGAATTTCACTTTAGAATTAACGGAGATCTGGGATATACAGGACACTTCCTTTTAATTTAAAAAGAAGAAGCAATTTTTGTGTATTCTTCATTAAATAATTAAGTGTCCCGAATTGTCCCAGTCTCCCCTACCTATTTCAGCGCTACACTCATTTGCTTCCTTTAGAACTATTTTTAAGTAGTCAAACAATTACTAAAATAGTACGTGGTCTCTGTCAACATACAGCATCTGTTATTTATCTCTAATGCAGATTATGTCTTTAGTACCAATCAAAGTAGCCAATCAACCAATTACTCCAGCATGGTTCGATATTTACGATATCGATATTTTAAGCATGAAATTGAATCTTTAAATTTGTTTGTAAATTGTGTTAAGTATATACCAGCGAGCTGTGTTGCTTCGTCATTTAGCAACCTTGAAATCTTAATTTAAATTTAAATTATATAATTTTTGTGTTGAATTCTATAATTTAACCTCGCTTGGAATTAGGAATCCAAGTTTAACCTTAATCACGGAGGAATAGTAAGGAAATCGAACACGCAATTCAGAAATGTCAATACAAACTGCACCCTAAGTACCAGGCTTGGTGTAAGAAATAAGTCAGGACTGTTCGAACATGCGCGGTACCAATCTATTAGTTTTCTTTTCTCTCGTGAAATTATGCGAGTATTAATAATAATAATAATACCCCTTCTGTATAATAATATTACAGAATGGCCATCAATATTGAGAGTGTCAGAATAAATCTGTTATTGCTATATGTATTATTCTACAATTAAATAAAGGGGCACGTACTTCATTTTGGAAATGCTCTTAATGTATCGAGTGATCGATTTTCAAAAAGCATTTAAATTTCTTAAAAAACATACTTAAATATACTTTTATTCTGACATCATCAGTAAGAATTCTTATGAAATTACAATATATATGACAAGAAAGATTTTCATGACACATAACGTCACATTTAAAAGCAGCTCAGAGCTGGGATTCGATCTCTTTACTATTCCTCCGTGACCTTAATTTTATATAGACATTTGTAAAGTAAGACGAGTTTGTGGAGTTTAAAACATTGGTTTTTGTTACGTAATCGTAACTAATAATGAATATTAAAACTTAAATTGTTCAAAAATGTGCGAGAGTGTCAACGAGATTTGTCAGGTCCGGTCCAGTCGATTATTAATTAGCAAGTTCGGTCCAGTAACCGGTAACGGTCCAGTAATCCGTGAATGTCCAGTAACCCAAGTTCAGCGACAAGAAGCCGCGAATCAGCATCCGAGTGATAACAGAAATCCAGTAACCGGCAACCAAAGACATGTATTCGGCAGGAAATCTTAGCATCCTAGTATTCTTGTTTTCCTAAATTAGCCTCTCGTATATTCAAAAATAGTAATCTGATGGAACGTTCTTTACCGAACGATCCCAGAAGCCAGGAGTTCCTTATACGGTCCATCACTCTCTCAGACTTGCTCTCTTTGTCAAACTCTCACACTTCAAGAATTGTAATAAGATAAATAAATGTTTTACTATTAATTTGAATGCGTTTGTTCTTTGGTTGGAGATCTCGTCCCTACTGCACTAAGGTGAACTAAAAAAGAGAATGTTAGGGAAATTTGGATGTGCTAATCCTTTTCAGGACATAAAATTGAGTTTAAAAATATCGCAGTGAACTAAAAGATGGTCCTTCAGTGGACAGAGTATAAGATGAGTGCAATAGCTTTCAGACATTTTACCCTAAAATTGGCTGTGTCACTTATTGATTGTTGGAATAAAAGAATATAAATTTTAAAAGTGTATTTTTAAATACTACAGATGTTACATTTTTTTATTTAATTTACTTTTTATTTAGTTGAAAAAATGATTTTATACTCATTACATCATATAATTTTATAAAGTATTTCTGAAGTAATTGCGAGATTGTATAAAGTATCGGGCCTAAATTAAGCAAAATGCGTGATTTTTTTGTAGAAGTTTATAATTTATAAACTCTAACTCTATTATAAAAATTATAAATATGTAACAATTAACTTACGAAGAAGGAAAAAAATCTGCGTTTTCATAATATGTCATGTAATAATATTAATAAAATGCTCTTTGTACTAATGGTCTTTTTTCAAAAAAAGATATGGAACTTTCACATCATACACTATCTTCGCAAATAGTATGTGAAGTAGCAATCGAGGCGCATTCAGCTGTACTCATTCCGCTTCTTCTCAAAGATCCAATTCTTCTTCTAACTGGCTTACTTGTACCGCTGAATTTAATCACAAATTTTAGTTCTTCAATTAACTCTTCTTTAAATGAAACCTGTAATTCATGAAAATTACTTCAATTTTGGATTCATATGAATCTATAACTTTTGGAATTATATAGAATATATAGAATGTAGAAGTTGAAAAAAATATTTCATACTTACATTATATTCACGTGATATTGATGCTACACGTAATATTAGTTCTATTAAAGTCCATACAAATGAAATTGTTACACCAATACAAAGTACTAGGTAAACACCACCCACGTTCTTTAGATTCAACTCTGAAGGGACGCTAGAAGATACTTGCTGTTCAGAGAAAAGAAGAAAAAAAAATACAATTTATTATATATAACTTTTTTAGTAACTTTTATAATATATTACAAATTTTTTCACGTACTACGCAACTTCCACCTCCATACTTTTCTGACCACCATTTTAATCTCAATTTAGACAGCTTCCCGTTTTCTTGAAGTTCCAAAATTGCTGAACTTAACTCATGTCGATAAGGTGCATCTATGAGGAAAGAAATTTAAGGTATGATTTTTTTATATCAAATTATTTTGCTATTGCGCCAAAAAGTACTTACCTTTCCTCATAGCAATACCATAACCCTTTTCATCAAGTGGTGGGCCCACTTTAGTGAGATTACAGTTTCTCTCTATTTCATACTCAATTGTAGAAGATTCCATGAAGAAAGCAAAATCTTCGTTTTTCACTTTAAACGTACCTTCGTCGTTTGAGGATGTCAGACAGTTTTTGGCATTCTTCATCATGGTTTCATATATGTGTTTATACACAGTATCATTTGACCCCTTAAAGTAATGAAAATTGACTATGAATTAAAGGAAAATTGAAGTTTCTTGTGCATTCATTTTCATTAAATGCTTATTAAACATCAAAAACTCAGTGGTTCTCACGTTTAATCGTATGTACATAAATCAAGAATTAAGTATGACATATAAGTAAATTAAAATTAATTATATGACAAAATTTTGTTAGATATAGGTTTTTTTGTAATTCTTAGATTTCTTAATGATTCTTCATCGAATGAAGATTCCTGTTTACAATATTAAAGAAATTGTATTTAAGATTGTTTTTTTTTAAGTTCCTTCAAGTGATTATTAATATATTTAAAGAAAATTCTCTTGAAAAATTAAAATACATTTATTGAAATTCGAGGTGTTATAATTCTTAAAATCTGTCGTACAATTATCTCAGGAAATATTTTTAAATTACTTAAAATCATTCGAAATTCCTTACAATGTTCTAATATAATATTGCATTAATTTCTTACTTTAATAAATGCCCACATGTATAGTTTAGAAGTTTGGTTATTTGCAAACTTATAGAAATTTTTAAAAATAAAATTACAAATAACAGGGAATCTTTTTTCCCCTTACATAAGCTTTGAAATTTCATTATTTGAAAATTTATAATGGAAAAATCAATTTTACAAAAATAATAAAATACATAGAAATTGTAAAATTCAATATTTTGAAAAATCCTTGGGCACGTTTTCAGATATTAGCTGTGCAAATAAGTCCTACAAATTTCATCAATTTAACCTACATAGTGATGGTATCCATACACAGATACATCCATTCGTGCAATTGATTAGAACGTTAATTGTATTAGATATTTATCAACGAAGAAAAGTTCAATTAAATCATTTTTAAAATATTCAAAAATATAATAACAAATCTTTTCTCTAGAAGGAAGAAAAATCTATTGAAATTCCTTCAATTTTACATTCCAAAATTTAAATTCCCTAAAAAACTTTTCAAATTCCTCAAAATTCATATTAAAATATCTTTATATTTAAAATTTTAAAGAAATCCTTTAAATCTTTTTAAAGTCGTTTAATATATATTTTCAAATTCCACAAAATCTTTTAAAAACTTTTGACATCATTTGAAATCTTTTGAAGTGCTTGTATTGTAATTTTACATTGTATTTTATATTCTGTATTGTAATGTGTTGTAAAATCAAAAACATAACTACAGATTTTTTACCTGAAAAAATGAAAGAGTCGATCCTCCCTTTTTTGCACCATACTTAATTTTGTTTTGCTTGCCAAGTTCGTACACGTTATGAAATGGAACTACGGGAACTTCATAAGTTAAACTTGAAGCAAGGTTGGCAGTATAAGAAGAGACCATGATGAGACAAAAGAAGAACCAACACCCAGCTAATAATCTTGTCGAAATGCCTCTATTAAAAGGAAATTACAAATTTATTAAAAATGTATTATGTAATGCGATCTAGAATCGAGTGACTATAAGAAACGAAAAATCAATATATATATGAGAGGTTTGCCGTAGCACCTTCTGCACATATGAAGGTTAGAGGTTGGAATAAACAATTATAGTAATTAAGTCCAACAAATAATAATAATAACAATAATCGGAAATTTAATTTTAAAAAACCCGTGAGTCTACATCTGATCGCAGTAAAATTTGAAGTTTTTATTCCTTTAATAATTAAATATTTAGATTTATATTGGAATCAAAATATTTTTAAAAAAGTTCCCAAATCAAAAATTTGAATTTATTTACTAGCAGAAACCAAATTCAAGGGATGCGAAGAGATTTTTATTGATTTTGGAAATTAAAAAATATTTTCAAAACAGTTGAAAAGAGTTATCAGAAGGTTTTTTTAGAGATTTCACAAGATTTTAGAATATTTTAACTGATTTTAACGATTTTCAAGAGATTTTATTTGATTCCAAGAAATTTTGAAATGATTTGAACAATTTTAAGGTATATTTACGGAAGATTTAAAATATTTAAAAGAATTTCAAGTAATCTTAAAGGATTTTATTAAATTCTTCGACATATCTTAAATTCACTTAAAATATCTTTAAAACTCTTGAAAATCCTTAAACTCTCTTGAATTCTTCAGAAATCCATTGAAATTCCTTACAATCACATGACAACACTTGAAATCTCTTAAAATCCCTTGAAATTCTTTAAAGTCTCTTAAAATCTCTGGAACATCATTTTCATAACTATTTTAAACTCTTTTAAAAATCTTTTGAAATTCTAGTACATAAATAAACTAGCTGTGAAGTTGTATCAACCTTTGTGCTTATTCAATAAGTACTTTGCTTCCTGAAAGCAAACATAATTGGCTTCCTCATATGTTAGAGGAAGCATTGAGTAATTAATATATTGTAGTGTCATAAATATTTATTGCAAATGATAATTTTCCACATTTTAAATATACGTATTAAACAATCTGCCCCTCCCCTCTCTTTATTTAAAGACAGATGAAATCCAAAATTTCCAAAATTACAAAGGACCATAACTTTACTTCCCAATATTTTCAATTGAATGTATCAATCAATACATGGTAAAAGTGCATACAATTTTTCAGGACACCATATATTAGATATATTCCCCTGGAAATATATTGAAAAAAAAACTTTTTTTAAACTGGTTTTTATTACCAGTATAAATAAGCTTCCTCTATGAGGAAGCAAAATAGAATGGTTTTGGGAACTTTTTTTATATTCTTAATACAATAAATGTAAAAAAAAGTTCGTCAAACTAGAAATCAGCACCTTCAACCCAATATTATATGAGAGAAAGTATATTTATTTTTTCCAATAAAAAAAAAAAATATTTTGCAATAAATATAAATATGTTACTTTTATTTGATTGGGAAATGATTGGGAGACCTTGCGAATAGCCCCGGTCTTCCCCTACACTATTGTTAATATACATTTATTAACTGCATTAAATGTACTTTTAATTTACCATTATACATTTACTATTTTATATAGATTTTGCTGTGATATACTTACGCAGGAGCAATTTCCGATCCTTGCTGCATCAGAGCGCCGAGCGTGAACCACAGTGAATTCGTGAAAGACAATTGATTTTTTAATTCTCGTGGATCATCGATGCATGGATATGGATTAATCCACTCACCAGGACACAGTCTTCCAATAATAAAAAGCTCTAAAGAGACAAATATGTAGGCGGCTGTTAAGTAGAACCAAACTTCAAGTTTAAGCGGCGACAAGAAAGACATCAAGCTTCCTTCAGCTTTATTTGGCCTCCTGTAGAGGATACTTATCCCTAAAAAGTATTGACTGGTATTGAAATGTATAATGATTTTCTCTCTCCAAAAAGAAAAAAAAATAACTTACCCAAACTCATGAATGGTAAAGTGAAATCTACAGCTTCTTCGCGTTGTTGCGTAATGGTTAAATCTGCGATTGCGAGATCAGCATCCTGTAGATCAATTGCAAATAACTTAGAATTAGATGCGATTAATAAAGTCGCAAATTTTTAATAGGAATAAGGCTAAAACCATGAGTTATAGTTACAACGCCACATTGAAATCCTAACTTTTTTTTTCGTAAGAGTATAAATCAGAATATTATTAATATTAAATTAAAATATTAAAGGATTTTATGATGTTACAAGGAATTTTATGAAATTTATTTTCATTTTAAGCAATTTTAAGAAATTTTATCAGTTATTTCGCTTTTATAGGATATATAGAATTTCAAAGGGATTTAGCGAGGTTTTATTGGGTTTTCAGAAATTTTAAAGTATTTAACGAGGTTTCATGAGATTTTAAGTAATTTAAAAATATTTAACGGTATTTTGTTGAATTTTAAGTAATCTTAGGAACTTTTAAGGGATATGTACCATAGAATTGTAGATATATATATATATATAAACATATATTACTATTAACGGTATCATTATTATTATATATATTATTATATTATCTATTTACAATATTAATTGCCAAGTTAAAAATAGAAAAACTGCAGTTATCCGTAAGTAGGATTAATCAGTAATATTTTAGACCGAGGATTAATTAAAAATTATTTAATAATTAGTAATGTAAGCTGAAAGTAAGAGAAGCATAGATTACGCACTGCATGAAGGCAGAGGCGCTCTAACGCTGATTGGCTCTTAGAGATTTCCGGGCATATAATTCAACCAACCAGTGCCTAGTCATGATTCTTCTGGCATCAAGTATAAAACGAGATCCTATTTAGCTTTTCGATCGTCACTCAACCAAGGGATCCGATATCGAGCAGAACTTAATTTCAGGCTTCCTTTGGGAGACGCTGAGCATCCTTTTGGGAATTGACTATATGTAAATTTCCCAAATTAAAATTTATAAATGACTGACAGCCCGCGAGGTGGCGACTACAGAATTAATGGTGATGTCTTTTGCCCTCTCTGGCTACCCGTATAAAAAGTTAAATTATTGTAATTGTATGTTAAAAGTGGACTTAAAATAGTAATTGTGAGTAAGTCTTTGCGGATTCGTATAATTTGGAGAAGTGAAAATAATGAAAAGTAGTTTTTGAAAGGAATATTTGCATTCGTAGGTACTTGCTTGACAGACGTGTTGTTTTGGTCTTGTTATGACAGTTATACATACCCTTATTTCTTTAATTTTTCGATTTTAGTTAAGAATTATGGAGAAAAGTAAGTAAAAGGGTGTAAGAGTTTGCTGTGTGGTTCATTGTAAAAATACGCAATTTTATCGTTTTCTAGTTGCAAAACATATAATATACGCATATACATATTTCTGCATTCATGAAACTGAAATCTTTTGATTATATTTCTAATTCATTTTGTGCTTCTTTTATAGAAACAGGTTTAGTTTTCATTGCATCAAATCTTTAAAAAAAAAAATTTTCCGCAAGGCACAATGCTTTTTGTACATCACCATTAATTCATAGTTGGCCACCGCAGCGCTACTATCTAAGCGCACATAGTCAATTGGTTGACCGATCACTTCTGCAATCTGCATGGGCTGAAATTCCAGCAGCGAACAGCATACCGGAGAGCCCGTGAAACCAGGCAATTAACCAGCCATCCTGAGGGTGTCAAGTGTCAACGCGACGACTCCTACCCTAGGGACCCGGCATTCAGGAAGGAACTCCACGAGTGAACAATCCTTGAAACCAAGAGGATCAAAGAGGAAGAACCCTTTCTTCCCCAGGGTTCCTTTTTTCGAGAGGCTCCCTGCACGCCGAAGACCGCACAGTGGTCCAGAAGTCACAAATAGTCGGACAAAAGTCGATTTTTCAACTTTAAAATTTCAAAAAAAATGAATTGATAAATATGTTTAGTAATACTTAAACAACATAAAAGCAAAGAAGAAATTTGTATTAAAAATTTTTTCAACATTTTTGAGCCCCTGAAAGTTACCCAACTTCAAAAATCGATTTCTGTTGATTATCCATTACTGAATTTAGGTGGTGCTGTGTGAAAAGTAATAGTAAAAGTTTATACAAATATGATATATATTTGCAGCGTATCATATAATCTTACTTAATATGACCTTTAAAATAAAATAATATTAAATAATTTTTAGAACGTTAATTTATTAAAAAATTATAATGCTCGGTATATGTGCATTACTGCATTTATACATTTCAGGACGAATTATTTGTAGATGCTAATAATGAAATTGTTCAAAATAAGTATCTTTTACACGTGAAATACGGTTTTGATGGTAGTGGAGGACATTCTCGATACAATCAGAAATTTAGTGACCCGGAATCTAGTGATGCATCTTTTTGGAACATTCATAGTGCCTATTAGACTGACAGACAAAACAACAAATGCAGCGATCTGGGAAAATCCACGACATTCTTCTACTCGAATTTGTCGGCCAGTTCGATTGCAGTGGGTTCAGGAAACCACTGATGTTTTGAAAAATGAAGATAGGTACATGAGTAATGAAATTGAAAGTCTACAGCCCTTTATTTCGCACAACACTTCAGTAGAATTTTCTCTAATGCTGACCATGATTGATGGAAAGGTGAAAATAAAAAAATACTAACATTTAAAAAAAAATTTAATGTGAATTTATCATTGAATAAAATTGATTATAACAGGTTTGCAATGCACTAAGTGAAAGTACAAGTGCAGAATGTTATATTTGTGGAGCTAAGGCATCAGAAATGAATGACTTGAGGATGGTGATGGAGAAAAAAGTGGACAGGTCTACTTTTAAATTTGGACTTTCTACACTTCATGCGCACATAAGAATATTCGAATCTCTTATAAAAATTGCATACCGCCTAGATAGCGAACAATGGAAGGTAAATAATTTTTTCCAATTAATTATTTCAAGATACAGATGTGCGGCTTCGATTTTAATTTAAGCTAATATTTTATATAATTGTATAACATTTTGCTACATTTTTAAATTAGACGGATGCGAAGGATGGAAGCAAAATTCTAAAAGAGTGGAAAAAAGAAGAAATCCAGAAATCTTTTAAATCCC
>JAUESI010020243.1:0-11799 GCA_032275145.1 Synergus laeviventris | reverse complement strand
TGACAATTAAATTCTAACCATACTCGTTGCGCATGCTCATAATCTTTAGTGGAAACCGTAGAATCATTCAAAGTACTGTAGAACTTTTTTATTGATGGTAACTGAGTATCTTTGAGCTTTTCTTTCGAGTCAAAATACTCATAAGGAAAAATACCTTTACGCGTCAACAATAAGCTACAAACGGTACCTTTTCCTTATTTTTATAGTTCTTAAATTCAAACAAAGTTTTATTCAGGTTTCGTTAGTATGATTCTACAATGATTCATTTTTTTACAAGTTTCTTCATGATCAGATAACTTTTCTTGTGTTGAGAAATAATGCAGACATCCATCACAAATGCACTTTATACATTTTTTTTTGACAGTTGACTAACTAATCTAGACAGGTCTTTAATCTACACATAGTGGAAATTAGTAAATGCAATATCTGTATCATCGAACTTATACATATGATCATCAAGATTCTCGTCAGTATACTCAGCTTTTACATACAAAAGATTAACATGGTGATTTCGCATTTGTGGTGTAAGGTGAATAGGAAAAACATTATAATTTGATTTCCGCATTATAAGACCATATACGTTGACCGATATGTCATTTTCATTTTTCAACTTTAAAATAGTTTTTAAGGTTACTGGAAATTCTATACCATTAAAGTCTAATTCGTGTTCATACGGCTTATTATTAGAAATACAGTGGGAATTTTCTCTGGTAGGATATAAAGATAACAATACAGCCCATTTAAAACACTCATCATGATTATTCTGTACATTCACACATGCTTTTTTCATTTTTATTTCTAACGGTAAATCGATATATAAACTCCCTCGCATTGGATTATATTTATTTACATTAATTTACAATTTTATAATTGAGTGTAATATCCAATCGAAATAAGTTTCTTGAAATTCTTGAATTTTGCGTAGGATTGGTTGTCTTACATATACATTGAACCAATCATCTAATATAGTAGTAGGAAATATTTCACTGCTTTTAGCATAGAATGTTATAAGATTTATTTGCTCTGATTCATTCACTACTTTTCTAAATTTTGCACTGAACACAGCATAAACTTTTATTACTCCATACTGATTTAATATATCTCGAATATGTTTTACAAATAAAATTAAAACATCATCGAGAAACGCACTTATATCTATAAGGATTAGCATAACACTTGTTCGAAGTCTACATTGAAACGCATTCTCACATTCAGCCCAACATACACGATCGCTTATATCATAATTCACAGCACCATCAGGCGTCTCTATTCTACCACCTCGCCTTAAATATACTTTAAATAAAGCGCAGAGACTCGTAATTTGCTGAATAATATTAATACATCTCTACTTTTCAGAGGTCCAATATAATGTTCTTAAAAGATTATTTAGTGTATCTAGATTGACATCACATTGGTTTTCCCATCTGTGAATGTATTCATCTTTCACACTGCCCTCTTGTAAATCTGGTAGAGCTGCTAAAGCCACATGAATTATTGGAATGAGCACTTCACATTCGTTAAGAATATCTGTCTTCTGACTACATTTCAATGGCTGCCTATCTTTGTTGTTCTGCTCCACACAAATGTTATGTTTGGTAGACATGATGACTGATGAAGTTTTCTCTGCTTTCGGGTTGCTATGCTGCTGATTTTACATTTGCTTTCACAATGCTATGCTGCAGTTGCCTATGGAAATCCAATAGTTAGAGGTTAGAGAATGGGGTGGGAGGGTAAAGTGGGAGGCTTACTATCCCGGCCGCCGCAGAATTTTCTAAATTTTGGCCAATTGTAGGGAGTTTCGCCAACGGTCGGTAAAAAAGTTTTCTCAACGATTTATCTCTTTTACCAATGGAGGCTTCCAATTCATAAACCCATACAATTTGCGTCTCAATTATGTCTTGCTCAGTCTCACCTACAAGACATGAAAACCACAGGAAAATATAGTCTTGGAATGGTCTTGATGAGGGGCAATTTAAGTCGGTCTTGAGACATAATATTTTTACTCGGGAATTCAATTACTTATTTTGATTCAAATTTCATTATTCAAAATTTTTGTTTTATGACGAATTTAGAAAAAAAGCATTACTTAACGTGAAAATTTAGCATAACATTTCTTACGTTTCTCTTTCACGGGTACTTTTTTCTTCAGCACCGTAATTTTACATGGACTAACTCAACGATCTTATATTTATTTATACCAAAATGCTTTATAAACGAGAAAAAAAATTGAAAATAATAAATAAAAGAAAAAAAATTCTTTTGAAATCTCTTATAGGTTAATATCAAAGCTTTGACTGTTTTGGGGAGACCCTCCCTTTTACAATGTAAACTTATATAACTAAAGGCCTATCTCAATATTCTTAATTCTAAATTGAACTGTGTTCAACTTTATAGAATGTACAACTGCGAGTGCTTTCCAAGTCTCGGAGCCGATCGCTTGAAGAGGGCGCATAGGTGCTTCGGCGATTCGTATGATGTCCGACTCTCGCATCGCTATGCGTCTATCCATCGATCCAGGATCATGAGGCGGAAGGAATAATATTTATCCATATATACTGTACTGCTCATTACAATGTACTTGAAAAAATCGGAATCAGTGAGTGCACTGGATGGTAACTTCACTACGTGTTTTCTGGAATAGGTCTAAAAAGAAGTCCTTATCCTTTGTGTTAGGGTATTATATGAAAACCCAGTCTCTTCTTGTATGGTTTCAGGTATAAGCCCTTTCTGAAACAAATAACCTCCATTGTTTTCTTAAGCCTCCCCTGAGTGTAAACTTGTTGGACACTTTTGCATCATTACTTCGTATTATTGCTATCTTAGCTACAATGACACTTTTTCTGAATGGCAATGGTTTATTTTTAGAGCTAATTTCCTTCTTCAAACCCATACCAAGTTTTAGTTTAGCCTTCATTACTCTGGCTATTGATAGTGCTGCAATCTTCTCACCAATACCAGCGTATTTAGCAAAAACACGTTGCCAAGCTTTACGGCTTAGAGTTCGATCTACAGTGTTTCTCGCTCCAACGACTTCACGATTTTGTGAGTATGCAATATCATACTCCTTGAATGTCGTTTGACTAGGTATGTAACTGGAACGTAGTAATGATAGCCACACAAGTAGATATTTTGATAGAATAGCGTGAGCACTGATATATATATATATATATATATATATATAATAACAAGAATAATAATAATACATTGGATACAGGATTCAATGGAAAACGCGTGTGCCGAATTGAAGAGCCGCCATGTTAAGGGAGTTTTGGTTCGGAATCACCCGGCATCAGTGTTCGGGATACTTCGGAATATGCGGGGAAATTCAAATGTAGCATGGAAAAGAACTTACAAATATTAATGAAAGACATGTAAAATTTAGTTTATTTATTTATTTATAGTTTAGAAAATGTTCAATCTGAAAATATTGATTTCATAACATTAAACTATTAACCAGTGTTAATTATTGAGAAACTCTCATCCATTATGAAATGTTTATCTTCATTTTTACCTAATTTTAAATACTTTAAGTCTGGTTATTTATCTGGCTTGTCAAATTTCAGTTTTCGATACGAGCAACAGAATATGTAACTTCGCTTTCACAAATTAAACTATCAGTTACTCCAATTAGACCCGTGCGATTAGCATCTGCAAGCATATTCAACTAATAAGACTTTTTTCGTACTTTAGATAATGAATTTTATCAAAATTAGATTTCACAAAAAAACTTTTAAAGACTGTTGTAATCAAGCTCTACACCCTAAATTAAATCACCTCGTTTTACTTAACAAATACTGGAATGAAGTCTTTGTTAGATAGAAACCGGTACTCCGTGTTCCAATAGAAGTGTGCATTTTTCTGAAAATAAAATTTTATAATAGTAATCTGAACTCATCTGAAGATTCGAAAATTTCATTGTACACATAAGTGATTAACATAAACACTTTTTCCTTCTGTATGCACACTTCTATTGGAAAATGGAGTAGAAAAGCATAAAAAATTTTTGTGAAGTAAATATTATTTTATAGATAATTTATATTTCAAGAAATTAAAATTCATACCATCAGAAACTCTCGAACATATTGTTGGAAATGTATCGACTTTCAGGTGCAGGTAACTATTATTTTTCGAAAAACAATTTTTCGCAAAATGATCATCACAAATGACACTTCTTTCATTTGGGTAAAAATGTTCTTTTCCAATAGCCTCTGACCATTTCTTTAGAAATTCGGCGTTCTTCAAAGGAAACCTACAAAAAAGGATTCAGCATCGAATTTTAAATGAACTTTGATGATTTTGGAAATCAAAAGTCAAGTTTTCTATTTTAAATCTTTCAAATCATAAAATTTCGAACTTTAATCATAAAATTAGACATTTTTAATTATAGATATGCAAAATAAAAAACACTTGAATTTGAAATATTCAGAGTTGAGAATTCTGCATTTTAGAAAATGAGAATTGAAATGTAGATTAAAAAATCTTTAATTGAATTTTCCATCAAAATATGAATTTTCATTCAAACAAAAAAGATGCATTTTTAAATAGGAAGATTAAGTTTCTACCGAAAATAATGAATTTTAAACCAAAAAAGTTTTTTCTTTATTAATGTAATGTTTGGGCTTTTTGCAAAAAGATTTCTTAGATCCACGTATTTTGACTTAATCGCAGCAGACACATTTTTGATTAAAATCTCCAAATTTGGTTGGCACACTTCCTTCTGCAAGTCTTCCACGATAATTAATGTTCTGTACATAACAGTCTTATGTAAAATGAACTGAACACAATTCGATACTTTTGGTATCAACATTTTCTTCCAGGCCGATCATACGCATCCACATTTCACATTCTTTCGGATCTGTTGGAAACCTGCAAAAGAATGGTTAAAGAAAAATATACGAGTTTATTATGTTGAATTTATGAAAAGAGCTAGAAATATATATTGATATATGGAAAAATTATAGTGTAAATGCCGGTGTAAACAAAACATAAATCTAACCTCAAATTTTATAATCTTGTAGGTCCTGTACTTACTTGTGAAAATACGTCAGTCCGCAATATTTCGCACTTTTTCCACAGTAAAAACAATATTTACCCATTTTCAACAAAAATTAAACTTGTTATAAAGGAATATAATAATAAAAAATGCTCAATATTCTCAGCACAACGTAGTGACAGATCCTATCTCCCATATCCCGAAGTATCCCAAATGCACCCGAATGGTTCCGACCCAAAACATCCTTAGCATGGCGGCTCTTTAATTCGACACAGATCTCTCTATTGAATCCTGTATCCAGTGTATTATATATATATCAGTGAGTGTGACAGATTAACTGGAGGGGATTTAATTTACAGGGTGTCCCAGGTCTAGCTGTCAGGACTTATATGATATCTTTTTGTTCTTATTCTTCTCCGTTGGAGCTATATTAGCTTTTTTTTGAGCAAGACTTCACGGCAGCATGTCGCTGGAGATCACTCAATCAGCTCTGGTATTTTCAGATTTTTGTTAAGGCTGTGATTAGTTCTGATAGAGATAGATAGATGAGACATAAATGAGAAAATTAAAGATTTAGGTTATACCTATAACAGAGATTGAAAAATATAAAGTTGAATAAACAATGCATGGTGATACGGGGCAAGATCCGTATTCTCGAGTTACGAATGGAAGAGGGGAGATATAGGGATATTTCCAAACAGGGTACGATCCCAGTGTTCAATGCGTCACGGAGTTTAATGAACCCGAAACTCAGGATGTCCCCAAGCAAGGTCCGATCCACGAATTGGAAATGTCCCCGAGCAGGGGACAATTTCGTCGTTACCGATCCTAAAGTCGCCATACGTAAATAGGGAAAGT
The DNA here is from genome assembly GCA_032275145.1 of Synergus laeviventris. Lineage (NCBI taxonomy): Eukaryota > Metazoa > Arthropoda > Insecta > Hymenoptera > Cynipidae > Synergus > Synergus laeviventris. Next base: position 5,948 of record JAUESI010020243.1, on the reverse strand, counting down.
CCCCAAGCAGGTACTACCCGTATCAAGAACAAGGATGTCCCCAAACAGGATGCGATACCAGTGCCCGATAAATCGCGAGGGGCGGATTTTAGATAATCCAAAAAACGAGGATGTCTCCAAACAGAGTCCGATCGACTAAATTAGAAATGTCGCCAAGCAGGGTACGTTTTCCAAGTTCCTATAATCCGGAGGGTCCGTACTGTGAATCCGAAAAATGGAGAGTATTCACTGTTAATTTACACAAGCCAAACACGCACCAAGATAGGAGGAGAGCACTTTGAAGAGATCATAAGTGAAACAATTTCCTTTCTCATTTGAAATTTTTAAAAAATTCGTAATTTGTGTATAAAAATTATGTAATATCGAGCGTGAAGTGTGATAACCGAATTATGCATCCTAGACGCCCTGATGCACATTTTTACATTTTTTGTATTTGAATATTATTAATTATCTGTGAAATGTTTCCCAAAAGCACTATAGCATACGCATAATATTTTAAGCATTATATTAAAAACTTGAATTAATTCTAGTTCTTCCTGTAAACGCCTGAATGATGAAACATATACTTTAATCCATCCTTAATCTTGGACACCCTTCCATGCTCTGAAGATCGACGTTCACTTGAGATCATTCAATCATTCCACATTATTACCAATCCACCATCACACAACATAGCCTAATTCAGTTTCTCATATCTCATTTACCCTTGCCCATAAACCGTCACCCATAAAAATTCTCTCTGAACTTAGAGGAATGATCCACTAAAAATATTGTGAAAAATTTTTCTCCGCAAATCCAGGTTTATACTGACTAAGCAATATGTTACTTACGGAAAATAAAACTCGGCAGGATATACATCATTTTTGTTCTGATCAAATACGCGCGCGTCATGACAGACTGAATTTTATTTAGAGTGATAACATTTTTATTCTCGGGCAGAATGAAAATGAAAAAAGTTTTACCACATTTGTATAATTAAAAAGCAACTTTTGCTAAAATGAAGTATGGTATAAAATTTTTTATTCTTTTTTTTTTGTATAAACTTTCTACTTAAATGGCTAAATAAGTTCAGTTTAGCAGTTTAGTTGAATTTGTATTGTAGAATGTTAATAATTTGATGCAGAATTGTGCGGTCTATAGAATATATTTTTAAATTAAAGTTTGAGTTTCTACGGTTTCCACTGAAGAATATGAGCATGCAAAATCAGTGCGTAATAGCTTATGGTCTCGATCCAGCACATTATTAGACAACCTGGTATAACTTGGGATGCCATGTCGCAGTATACTAGAAGAAGGCTAGAACTTCTCATTTACATTGATAAACTCATGTTTATTGAGCTGGGTATTAGGGGTGGAGTTAGTCAATGCTCTAACCGCTATTTCAAAGCAAATAACCTATACATGAAAGTTTACAATGAAAATGAGGAGACGAATTATGGAATACACTTGGATGCAAATAATCTTTATGGTTGAGGTATGGTCCAAGATTTGGTTTTCTGTGAAGGATTCAAGGCTAAATTTCTTACACAACGCCAGGAATTTTTACGTTCAAGCGGGATTTGCGAGAATTGCTTTAGACCCCATCGAGTTGGTGACTGTGTCGCTCTAATAAGGTGTGTCGTACCTGCCACGGTTTTCATCGTACTCTGATTCACGGGCCACTATCATCATCGGGAACTGAGTCCAAACAGGTTTGTCCGTCAGGATCTACCGCGATCGACAATTCGCTGAAAGACAGGAGCCTGGCATGACCATTTTTGCATTCTCATACAACCTCTAGTGTCTTTTGTCTAAGTCTGCTCACAACAGCGCTTGTCATTGTCAAGAGCAATCATTGATACTACGCCGAGGCACGTTGATCCCTGTTCAGACGGTAATTTTATATCGGAAATCCTCACACAGCGTCTTCGCCTTCCACGCCGGTCCGCATCTCTTCATATCTCTTACATGGAGATATGATCTACGCGCTCAACAGCAAACTAGGAGACTCTAAAGCCCAAGCTAAATCACTCCTTCTTAAGTTGGAACGTCGATTACTAATGAATCCGGATCTTCGTACAACCTATGCTAAGTTTATGTGGAACTATCTTTCTTTAGGTCACATGGAATTAACAGAATCTACCTCATCACGGAGTTTTCAAGGAAACAAGTTCTACCACCAAGCTCAACTGGCTCCCATCGAACATCAACCGGCTCTTCCTTTAACGCCCAAATTTCATCCAGAGCTCTTGGATATCTTTCTACGATGACGAACGTTTGCAGTGGTATTTTGATCCGACATTGAAAGGATGTTTCTACAGATCAGGATCCATCCTGACGATCGCGATTGTCAATGTCTTTTATCGAGGTTTGACCCGACAGGGGAACCGGTGCGGGAATATAGGATGACTACAGTCACATTTTGACTATCTTCGCCATGCTTGGCACTATCTGTCAACTAGTCAAGGATGAAGGGCAACGGTCGTCTCACGCTGCTTCTATCCTCCTTCGTCATATCTATATTGACGATGTTTTGGCAGGTGCTGAGAACGTGAAGTCGGCGACAACCCTATAACAGGATCTCATCAATCTGTTGACATCGGGCGGATTTCCCTTTTCGCAAATTTGCATCCAATCAAGAGGGTTATATGAACGCTATCCCTGAAAAATGTAGAGCAAAATCTCTCGTCTGCTCTAAATCGAAGGTTACGCCTATCAAACAACTATCGATTCTAAAACTGGAGCTTTATGGGGCCCAACTTCTCGCACGTCTTACTTCCCACAACCAGAAGACTCTTTCCTTCGACGATGTGAATGTGCATCTCTGGAATGATAGCACGAACGTGATTGCATGGTTGAGAAGCCCTCCTTATACTTGAAATACCTTTGTGGCTAATCGTGTGTCATATATACAAACTTCTCTTCCGATACTAACTTGGAAAGTGTGTTGTCACATATCAGACGACAGTTGCGTATATATATATATACATATCGCTTTGCTTGTTGTGCATCTCCATTAACAATCAGTATCAGTGGATAATTTAGTTTCCTCTCGAAACGAATCGTGCGGATGTTTAGAATTTCGTACCATCCCTATACCTTCTAGGGGTCGATTCCCCCTGATCGCCTCGCTTGAGGTGCTTTGGGACACCTGATGTCGCGCTAGACGCTCTATTCTTACGGTGCGAGACAGTCGCTTATTGTTTTCAAGTGTGCCATTTATAAATGTAAGCTAGACTTCGTTGTGAATAAATTCAATTCTTATTACAGTTCGATTTTATACTTTGAAATCAGTGTTTTTTTTGTGTTCATCTAATCACTTTCATAATTATCTATATTTCGACTCAAATCCCAAACAGTGCCTAACGTAGACAATAATTTCAACTTCAATATTCCAGACGATGAACCAGTTGGATATATTCTAGAAGTAGATTTAGATTACTCGGAAGAATTGCGTGACATTCATAATGATTTTCCATTCTGTCCTGAACACTCGAAACCACCAGGGTAAAAACAGAAAAAACTGGTAACTACCCTCCTACCTAAGCGTAAGTACATTATCCATTACCGTACAATCAACCAAGCTTTTGAGAATGGGCTTAAAATTGTTAAAATTTATCGTGTATTGGAGTTTATTCAACCTAAATGGTTAAAACCCTACATTGATTTAAACACAATGAAGAGGTCGGACGCTAAGAATGAATTTGAAAAAAACGTATTTAAACTAATAAACAATGCAGTGTACAGTAAGACCATGGAAAATGTACAAAAACACTGTAGAATATTGGAGAAGTGGAAAAAGAAAAAAAAACGTATCTCTTTAATCAGCTCAAAAGAGATATGTGTTAGAAAAGTCATATCTGAACGACAGTTATCTCGTTGGGCTCACCAAATTAATGAAGATGGTACATATTGGGAAAACATGATGCTAAAATTTACAGATAATTTCAAAATATGGTTACAAGAGATATATTTTTTTAATGTCGCATCTAGAAGCATGGTGCTGATTGATACATGGAGTGATCACTGTCCACCGGCTGTACAGAAAGCTACCATACGCCACATGATAAGACAGTACATCTCAAAATAATACAACAGGAACGACTGGAAATATCCACCGCTTAGATGCGTATTAATTTCGTATATGGAAAAACGTTGTTAAAAATTTTTCAGACAGTGTGGTGCTCATGGATGAAAACCTAAATTTGCACATATAAAAAATAATGTAATTAAATTACAGTCATTAACTCATAACCAGTTCTAATCTCCACGATATCAAAATTTATTTCAATATTCGTGGTACAAGAGTGGATATCTTGTAAACAAACCAGATGATTTGAAAAATTTGGTAAAATTCAGTTTCAGGGAGGCATGTGCATCGCATTATGAAATCGACGATTGTAACAATATTGCCATAATTCGATGTTCTTGATGCAAAATATCACTTTGTCTAAAGCACTTTTTAATATTGTTTTTAATATTTTTTGTAGAGAAAAAAGTTTTAAAAAACTACTTTCGCCCTTATAAGAAATAAGGGATGCAACCCTCGGAGATCCAAATGCTGTATTTAATATCACTTTTTGTTCAAGTTAGGGATTTTAAAATCTATCGAGACCGTGAGTACCATTGGGTTGTGTGCGTCTCTGGTTCTCTCCTCTTCCCCCCTGGTGGATCGAGTAACTGGGCGCGGGCCGGGGGGAGAGTCCAGGTACGCTCTACCATGACTAGGTGTCTACAATCTGTCATCGCACGTCGCTATTAATAACTTTTCTGTTATTCGTGCGGCTAAAAGTACGTGATTTTCTTCTGTACTTTTTTTTCAAGGTACCGGTAGTTTGCCTTTTCGGACAAGAAACATTGGGGTTTCTTATTTTCTAAGATCGGGCGTGGGCCACCCTTATGGACAGATATGACAACAAGAGGATTCTTGTCAGTACGTATCTGTCAAAACTATGTGGACTTCCAGGAATGAAAAGGGAGTGTGCCTCTGAGCTTCGGGCCTTAGTGAACGACACGATGGAAGTGTTAGGAGCCCTTCAATCCATGGAGCGACCGGTCCAGCATTGGGACGACTTGCTGGTGCACATGACCGCAAAACGCCTCGAGACAGTCACTCGCAGGGCGTGGTAGGATCACTTGGGCGCATCAACGGAACAACCAACGTTCAAGGACCTACAGACCTTCTTGATTGGTAAGATCGCTACCTTCGAGGCGGTGAAGACAACGGACGGGGTGTGCAGTGGTAAAGTTAAAACATCGCCAGTGAGTTCCAAGAGCTCAAAAAGGGGAACTTCTACGCACGCTTGTATGACGACGACAGCCAATGGCTTACAGCCAAAACAATTATTAATTTATACTGAAATGATTTAATATAATTTAATGTGATAAATACGCTTGGTACAATAATAAGGGTACGCTTGGTATAATAAAATAAAGGTACGCTTGGTACAATGAAAATAGTAGTACGCCTGGTCAGATTTTAAGATCAGTACGCCTATGAACGAACTTCATAAGCAATGGCGCGGGAACCCACTAGGTTAAAGATTTTATTCATAAAGGAAAACGTTTCAATCCGTGTAAAAAAGGATTGTCGGTTAAGGACCGGCACTATTAAACTATACTTGTTTCAAATTTTTCTCAAACAACATTTAGTATCCTTACCGCGGTTTTAATTAAAGAGAGAAGAGAGACACTGGCTTACCTGCTCCCATCCGGCTACGACCGATTCGCCTGCGACCTCTGTAACTTCCTCTACTTGGCTCCATTAATATTCCCAATCCAAAATTCCTGCCAGACCCACAGCAACGGAGCAAGAACTTTAATTGCGTGCAAATTTTATAGACACCCGAGTAAAAATATTATGTCTCAAGACCGACTTAAATTGCCCCTCAACAAGACCATTCCAAGACTATATTTTCCTGTGGTTTTCATGTCTTGTAGGTGAGACTGAGCAAGACATAATTGAGACG
>JAUESI010020242.1:0-11807 GCA_032275145.1 Synergus laeviventris | reverse complement strand
ACTCGCGAATATCGATCATTAGGATCGTACCCTGTTTGGGGACATCCCTATCCTCGATACGGGCGGTGACTCACGCGAACGATCTTTCGAACGTGAACGAGGAAATTGTACCCTGCTTGGAAACATTTCCGATTAGTGGATTGGACCCTGCTTGAGGACATCCTCGATTATTTTAATTAGATTTCCGCGCCCCGCGACTTATCGAATACGGGATTGTACCCTGTTTGGGAACATCCTTTCCTTTCCATTTTTCGGTTCAAACGATCCCTGCCTTTATGACAGGTGTGGGATATTCATCCTCCGGTTTAGCGAAGCCCCAATGTACACGACCCGGAAAGGCGGCCCGTTTACGCGCCCAGAAACGGGGGGTGGACGAGAATCGATTCCCCAAGGCGTATGACCCCCAAAACCCTAATCTCTTCCCGTTGCAAGGTCCTCTCTTGATTTCGATTCGACGTAGAATAAGAGGAACCAAAGATCCCCGCTCCAAGACGACGTTTCCACGACGGACTGGAACCACGCATCTCCCACTCCCCCTTTTCCGCCACGAACGCGAAAGTGTCTTTCCCAGCGACCCGGCCATACGTCGAGCCATCCGTGTCGCCCAGACTCCAGCACCCCGCTTCAATCCATTAGGGCGAGGAACTGAGGTTTCAGTTGAAACCTCGACATTAACCTCCGACCCCGTGATTCCCGTGGTTTTGAACAATCCTCCCCTTCAGCCTCTTCCGGCTCCCACCAATCTTCTCGCGGACATCAACGATTACGTCCTTCCTTCCACCCTGAAGGGAACGAAACTTCCTCCGACCCCCGGCAAGTGGTACCGACCTTCCTCAATTCCTGGAACGTCCTCTGCCATTCCAGTACCACCCTCTTCGCGACATACAGAGGAACGGCCCTTCGTAAGGAGTTCTCCTTCCGATCTGGACGGGGAAACCCTTTACATCCCTTGCGAGGGTTTGCCAGAGAGTTTCCTTCCCACCCCCAAAAAAAGGAAGATTATTTCAGGCCCTCGACGTAATCTATTTAAAACCCTGGATTAAGTTCCATTCAGGAATACGGATCTTGCCCCGTATCAATATTATATAATAATAAGGGCAATAATTCCCCTTACGCTTTATATTTTTTTTGTTTTATACAGAAATAACGATTAAAAGTGCCATTTTAATAATGAAGATTTCATTTTATAATAATTGTCATACTTTTTAGATTACTAAAAACTCTTTGTACAACTCTACAACTACGTTTATTATTCATAATTTTTTTTTATTGATCAAAGGCATAATTGGTATTCAAACTTCTTTCAGAACTTACAAAATACGATAACTGTAACAAAATTTATCTTTCAATTGAAGTTAATTGAAAATCAATTAGACCATGAAAGAATGTAAGATTTATACAAATTTCAGTTTACTGAAATTCTCAGAATTTTTTTTGATATTTTGTTGATATTTTGGATATTATAAGAAATATTTTTTATTTAAATTTAAATTAAAATTTTATTTATTCATTTCGATCTGTTCAGATATGACTATTGTAGGTATATTTTATGCTATATAGTAAAATTTAGGTTTGTCTAGTCGCAATTTATAATTTGATTTTTCAAATTGATAAGATCTTGAGAAAGTGAATTCACTATTATTCATTTGAACTAAAATCGTTTAAAGTTGAATATTTAAAATTTAAATTATAGGACATTAGGTTTTAATAGTATAAAAAAGAGCATATTTGATTGAACTAACAATTTTCTCAGTTATTACTGCTAAAGAAAAATAGTGGAGTCACAGACTCTGAAGGTTTGGAAATGCTCGTCAAAAATCCAGTCGTTGAAACGGTATGTTAAAATCTGAACACTGTTCTCAGTCACAATAAAATTATAAACCGTGTAAAAATGTGGACTATCTTCGCAAGTGATACAATAACACTGTTGTTTGTAATTTTTTTATCATAAAAAGCTTATCCAATCAGTTATCAAGAAACTCTTAGAAGATGATTTACATATCAAATGGAAGAATTGATATGCCATGATCGGGCATGGCAACACTGCCTTTTTTAATATTATAAATAAATCAGTGCTCCCAACCCAACAATAGCCCTGTGCTCAACTACGTATGTGTCGCGCTCTGCATCTTATTGTAAAAAATACTATAATATCTAGTTATACATTATAATACCCCTGACGTAAATCATTATTAATTTTTATCATTTCACATTTTCTAAACTAATATCCATTATTGAATATAAAAAGTCAAGGTAAGTCGTCATATGTATAAAATGTAATACCTTACTATAAAAATAAACATTTTTTTATTCGATCCTGCATTACTACAGGAGTGATGGGATTACTTCACGACTTTCGTTTTACTCAACTGTCGAATAAAGTTTAAAGAGCTAGAAAGGAGAAGCTTGATTATAGTTTTATAATGTTTCATATGAGGAAAAGAAACTTCCTCTACTTATAATATAAAACTTTATCAAACTTTCATGTAATTTTTCAATTCCGTAAAAAGAATGTTTCATCAACGTTTGTCATTCTTTAACTAATCTCAAAGGAATAATTCACGGTAATCTTTTAAATTTTGCTGCGCTCTTCATATGAGAATTTTACTGTACACTATTAAAGTTTATCGAACACATTTTCTCCGTGTAGTTTTAGTTATTTAGTTATAGTTATTATGATATTTTTTTTATCGCCTGAGCCCTGAAAGTATTCTGCTGTATCCTGACTATTCCATACTATCCTGTATTATTCTGTTTAATTTTGGAGCTCGGGAGGACTTTGAAGTGCGTTTAAGATGCCTTCCGTAACTTAAAGGAGATCTAATGAGTCGAGATTCAAAAGTTTCGTTGTCCAGGCAACATCTACTACACGTAGAATGAATGCTGCCTGGGCTAAATTCTTGGCGGAGACTATAGCGGACGTTCTTCCTTAATTAAAGTCCGTCCACCGATCTTTCTAGATTAGTTTTGTTAATACCGTTCTTTTGTTTTGTTTTTAGACTTCCATTTTGTTCTCGATATAAGTCAACGACCTTATGTTAATTAATTTTCTTGGGTATTTCGAAATTTTATTTAATGTAATTTGAGCTATCGTCCCACACCTCTCTACCAAGCCGTAACTACGTCTATAACCATTTGGTTCTGCTGATAATCGTAATGATTACTTAATTTTATTTATTTTGAAGTAACCTGTCTCCATGTATAAGATTTATATGGAGCACAAATTTTGGAGGTTAAAAACTTTTTGAATTCCCTGTAAATATTTTAAAATCTTTAAAATCCCTTTAATTAAATCTTCTGCAATCTTCTAAAAATTACTAAAAAAATATTTTGTAATCTTTTGGTATCACTTGAAATATTCTGACTGTTTTAAAATATTTCAAAATTTAAGACTAAAATCAAATTATTCATTATTAAGATATTTTAACGTAATATTTTTAAAAATGATTATAAGTATTAATTACTGGCAAAAAGGCGCGAATAACATTCTAGTATTTATTAATCAATGGAAGTCTGGAAAACCACCAGTGCGACGCAGAAAGTGATTTTGAATATTAAAATACATTGAGGGTATGTAGTACATTATTTCACTACTTACCTACTCGTTCATGTATTTGTGTGCAAAGTTTTATGTTAAAATTAGAGGAATAGAGATATTACCTTCAATTTTTGTTTATTTCACGGATAATTTCATTAGGCACCGATGCCTGCTCAATTAAAATCGCTAAATTTGGTTTAAACATTTTTTTAAACACTTATAATTTTTACCTCCATGCTCTTGTATTTTTAAAATCAATCAAATATGGCAGTGATCGTATGCGCGGTTACTTAATTTATGTATTATAAATGTTTGCGGTGATTTTTGTAGGCCACTAGAAAAAAAGATATTTGTTATGCCATAACGTGAGATTATAACAAAAATTTGCGGAATGGTATTTCTAATTGAAATGAGATAATTACAATGTGATTTATAAGTGAGATGAAAAGGTGCGAAAGTTTTTTTTTTCTTTAGCAGAATGCATTTAGAAGAACGTGACAGTGCCACCTTGCAACAGCGCTCATTGAAAGAAGTTTTTTTATCTGTTTTCAAAAGATGGCGTTGCTAACTTATTCTAAAATTTTTATCTGTTTCAGAAATAAGATGCTCACTTCAATTATTCAACGCGCTATTATTATTATTATTATTATTATTTATTATTATTATTATTTTATTATTATTTATTTATTGCAAATGGCAAATTGTTTTACGCATTTTTCTGATATCCTCATTTCAGGCAAACCCCACACGGAGAAAAATCAAACTATCGGTTAAAAATCAAAATTACTCCTAAATATATTGATAAATATTTGATATGCTAACGGCATTAAGTGCCATGAAATGTCCAGTTTTATACGTTCTACTGAAGTCGGTAGTACTGTAGATATCTTACTACGTCTAGTAGTCAGTCCTATGCTTCCAGAAGACGATACATACCTACTTGAAAAGTCGATTACACCGCCGCCGTTTTATGTCTGAATTTTCGTTAAAATAGAAATTTCATTAGAAGAAAACTGTTTATTTTTTTCTTTATAAATTGATTTTTATTTGTTAATAAATATTTATTTCTCAATCAACGAAAATTTATTTTAGCAAAAAATAAATAAAGAAACTAGGTTTGTCAAATATAGTTTGATTTGAATATACCAAAATATGGCTTTAAATTTACATTTTTAAACAAACAATTTTTAGTTTATTCATTGTCAGATAAAACTGTATTTTGCACGTTCCGATTTAGGCGGGACGCGTATAACGTGACAAGCGGAAGGTCCGCATGTCATCATGCGGTAATTACACATGTGAAATTAATTAATGATTGATTAATAGATAATTCATTAACAATTAATTAATAATTATTAATTATCTATGCGATATTCACGTGGACGTGACATTAATAAAATTGAACAACACCTACAATTTTTCCGTAAATTTTCTTAAATTTTTCGGTAACATAGCGGAAAAATTAAGGAATATTTGTCAACATTGGTTAATTAATTTTCCATAATTCAAACAAATTAATTTTGTTGAAACAATTATTTTTTTCCATAAAATTTGTAAATTTCTCTATTCTGCTATTAATATTACATGTTCTGATTGTTAAAAACAATTGTTCTCTATAGTTTTAAATTGTTTAAAAAATTACTAAGATATTTGAAAACTTTTTGGAGAGTATTTGTAAAATGTTTCTCTTAAGTGATATCTTCAACACTTTAAGGTATACCTCGGGGTAATAAATATTAATTCTAGCTTACTACATTGGACGTTTCCATTTCCATTCTCATAATAACTTAAACTCTTTAGGTGCATAAAAAATCGTCCGACTGCTGTCCCGGAGATCCGTGTTCTATTCCTGCCAGCTTCCGTGCATGGTATTGATGACAAAAAACTCATGAAATATCATTTTCCCTTGAAATACAATCTTTTAAAGACTAGACAGTGGTCGGTTTTTAATTTATTCTAAGAATGAAAGGGTGAAAACTAATACATATATGGGACAATCGGTAATTCGTGACTTCATAATGTATCACATGTCTTTAAAAGTTAAATTCAGAAGGTAAATTTAAAAGGTAGATTCTTGTACACTTTCCGATCATAAAATCTAATAGTGCATTTCATAGCATGACTTGGCAAGTGTGTCTTTGTCCGACACGATGCGATATTCTATTCACTGCACTACATTTTCGGCGTCTGTAGATGTATTGCGGTTGCTATTGCATTATACTATATTACAGCTACGATGAAATGAGCTGGCAACGTTCGATGATTGAATGAAGGCTGTGGTGTGTCAATAAAATACTTTTGCAGAACAATAAGCACTCAGATCGTGTTTATTATTCCAAGTTTGGTCGCCTATAAATAACCTGCGTTTGGCTCAACTTCAGATCGTGAAATCTAGATTCGCAAAATCAATTTTCATTTTATTCTATGAATCATAGTCTTCAGTAAAGTAACAAAATTTATGCAGAATAACATACAGCATAATGTACTCATAAAAAATTTTCGCGGAAGGCACAATTTCTGTAAATGTATGTCAACGTCAGTATAAAAATTCAGTCATTTATGAAATTTAATCGTTTATAAAGTTTATAAAGCACAAATATTTTTACGACAACATGTATACACATACAATAAAAAACAAACCAAAAAATACAAAATACTGTTCTCTGAATATCTAAATCTATAAAAAAAAATTTTAATTTATTACTATTAGTAAATCTACTATTAGTCTACAATACATCGGAAAGAAATAATTTAATAAAAATAAATCTAAAAGTACCTACTCTCCTTTGTCGTTTGTATAAAAGATGGAATTGAGTGAGACATTTTCTTTAAGTGCATTGATCTTGACATATTGTCCAGTAAAGAGCAAACTGGCGAAGAAAATCTCTAAGGCTTAGTTAGATAATGTGGGATACGAGGTTCGCAGAGTTGCTTTAGGAATAACCACTAGGCCAGAAAAAAAGGAAGAGGGACACCTGATAGATACCTATAAGGTTTTACACACCCATTACGACTCTTGGAGGTTAGAAAATTCCCTTTGGGCTTACGACGACTCGCGAATTTACGAGCAGACAAATAGAACAAATATCTAAAACAACTTCATCTCAATCTAATCCAATAATGACCAAATTTCCTCAGTTTTTATCGGATCCAAAAAAACTTGTCTTCCATCATTATTAGAATTACATTTATTTAAATGATTTGATAATGAATTTAAAAAAATTCTTTATTTTACACCGACTTAGAAACATCCCCCTTGCGAGTCGTAAAATAAAATAATTCGAAGTTCGCGTGACCGACGTGAAGTTGGCCTTTTAACTATGAAATATCCAAATTATGTTTAATGGAGTTGTTTGGTTGTCATTTGTTGGTCAAAATTGAAAAAATTGTCGAATTTTCAAATTTTGTTTGATACCTTGGTGAAGTTGGTATAAAATAACCAAATTTTTTTTCATGGAATTGTGTCGTGGTCGTTTAGTGATGTTTATTAGAAAATTTTCGACGTTTGGTAGCCAAATTGAAAAAGCAATTAAAAATTCAGGTAAAAGGGGCGGTATCACACTGAACTGACCGCAGGACTATATATTATGACCAGGGGGAGGGAATAGGGGATGATGAGAGGGGTGACAGAGGAGATGAGGATGAGAGGCGGTTTTTAAACATTTTTGAAAGGGGGCGTCTTCTAGTTTAGGGATGTGTTTTATAAATAATAAATACACTAGGTGTGTGGTAAAGTGATACTTCCAATTTAAAAAATCGATAACTTTTTCAATTTTGTACATCGATCGTTAAAATGCGTCCAACATACTGCAACAAACGACCACCAAACGCTTCCATGAAAGAAAATGTGGATATTTTATAATTTATAGGGTACCAACTTTACGAGGGTGTTCGTGTGTTGAGTGAATATGTATTTTTGTTGTGAAAAATCTTAAAAGGATAGATTCAGAGAGAAAAAATATAAGAATGTTAATGCGATTAGTTTGAATAGTTTCATGTCTTTAACTTTAACTGTCTTTAACTTTAAAAACTTCGTGAATTCTAACGAAAGTAATTAAAGATGACAAAAATCGTTTTGTCAACTACGCGGGGAAGCTTTGCAGGTGGTAGAATCTTGGCTTCCGTTCTGCAAGCGAACAAGAGTTTTTCTATCACACTAATTATAATTCCCTAGTATGCAGGTAATATTTTTTAAGTTATCAATCAGGTCTAGTTAAAGTTGGCACAGAAAGGAAATCATGTCTGCAAATCAGGTACATTTTCCTTCTAACGATGGAGCAGCACGCGCGTCGAAAAACCGGATGAATAGTTACCAAGAGAGATTTGCGTATAATCCAGAATAGACAAAGCTTCGCTATAACGACAGGAACACATATCTATTTAACCCCTTACATTGTACTTTTCATTTAAGTATTCAAATCTGCCGAGGGACTTCAAGAGAAGTTCAATATTCAGGCAAAATAATTATAAGGAACTTTAAGAAATACCACAGAATTTCAAAGATCACCAGCGATTTGAAGTGATCTGCGAAGATTCCAAGGGATTTTTAAATAGTTAAAAGAATTTTGAACGTTTTAAAGACATTTAAAAATGAACCCGCGCTGGCTACCAGAAGGGGATACGCCTCATGGAATTTAGCCTGGGAAGTATTGTTCTGAGTGTCAATTTTAAAAATCTTTTGAATTTTAATTTTAAAGACAGATATTTGTAGAGAATTTTGAGGCGCATTTTATTATCCATTTCCAAAAACTTTTAAGTGTTGTAGTTTTTGAAATAATTGGTACAACATGGATTTTTTGAAAACGAAAAATTTCAATCTTTTTTCACTTCAACCTGTGCTAATTTAGCCAATTATCAGAATTTTTCGATTTTATCAATACTAAAGTATGTGTTTCAGTCTTCTGAAATTATCTAAGAAAGAAAAACGAAAATATTGTAATAAACAAAATAGTTGTTAATATTTTTTTGAGACAGATTGCCAAAATCGTTAATTTTAACCTTCAAGAGCTTCGTTTAGGGAGGGAATTTTAAGCTTCGTAAAACTTCCAGTAAGAAAGTTGTTCACTAAGGTTCAAAGAAGTTTTCTGAAAATTTTTAGCTCAACTGGATCAATGGTTAAAAAATGATGAATGTTTTAAAATCCAAGCGGCAATCTTGACGCTGCCTTGAACACGTGACATGAAGAGTAAGTTGGATAGAGGAGTGTCAAGATTGCCGTTTGGATTTTAAAACAGTCATAATTTTTTAACGATTGAAATTCGCTCGCTAAACTATAAGCGCTTGAAGGTTAAAATTCATGATTGTGGCAATCTGTCTCAAAAAAAATTAATAATTATACTGAAAAACTTTATGTTAGAAAAATTACTAAAATGGGTAGCAAATTGTGACAAAATGCTTAAATTTCGGCATTTTAATATTTAAATAATAAGTTATACTATTTTTATGAGAAAGTTTCCTATTTGATAATAGCAAGATTTACTATTTTCTGTAGTAAAATCCGAAATAGGAAAAATTATTAAAGAAATTAATAAATTGTACAAAAAAAATAGGAATAATAAGTATTTTAAATATCATAATATACTAAATATGCAAGAAAATTACTATTTTCTGTAGGAACACGATGTATATAATAGACATTTTATACTTTTTGTAATGGGGTTAATACAAATTATTAAAATTGGTTCCAAAAATTACTAACTTATTTAGAAGAATACTTCAAGCTATGGAGCTTTGTGCTTCAAGTCAGTTTCTCACTGTTGATAAATTAAGGATTTCATTAATTAGAACCAATGAACTTTCTATCCTTTAGATCATATGGATGTTTTCATTCTCATATCTCATAGTGCTCTGTACATAAGTGGAACATCGTCCGACTGCTGCCCCGAAGACGCGTGTTCGATTCCTTCCAGTTTCGTTTTATCCTAATCCGATTTTTCTGTTTCAGCTTATAATTTAATAATATCATATGTTTTCAGAATACACTTATATCATTTCAAATGTTTTCATTCTTATTTTAAATTAATATGAATATTCGGTTTCGAGTTCAATGTAGCATATGCGAGTTTCTTTTTTTTTCTATTCGGACTGTAGCAAATTTGACTAACCAGTTAGTAATTCGGTGCGCAAGCTCCCTGTGCATCATTTTACTACAGTTGTTTGTAAATTCTGTTATTATTAATTATTCTATTATTAATCTTCTGCAGTTATTATTCCAACAAATTTACTAATTTCTCCTATTAAATTTATAATTCTGACAGCAGCTATGAATTACTATTGAAATTAGTAAATATTATTAAAACACGCTTTTTTTCCCTCATTGCAAAGTTCAGATAGTAAAATTTAGGGTGATTTTTAACAAAAAATACTAACCAAGGTTTCTCAGTGTATTTTGTTTATTAAAATATTTTCGTTTTTCTGTCTTAGATAATTTCAGAACACTGAAATACGTACTTTAGTATTGATAAAATCGAAAAATTCTGATAATTGGCTAAATTAGCACAGGTTGAAGTGAAAAAAGATTGGAATTTTTCGATTTCAAAAAATCCATTTTTTACCAAATATCTCAAAAACTACAAAACTTAGAAATTTTTGGATTCTCTACAAATATCAGTCTTTAAAATTAAAATTCGAAAGATTTTTAAAATTGACACTCAGAAAAATACTTCCTATCTGAATCCAGGCGTATCCCCTTTTGGTCGCCAGTGGTTCAAATGTAGTCGTATTATGTCCATTTTAAAGTAAGGAATTTTTTAGATAAGCTAACATTTAAAAGCCACATTGAAATTTGATATAAGAACTCAATTGAGTTCATTTTAAGTGATTTTTGGGTATATAAAGAAATTTTTAATGATCTTTTTAAAATGTAAAGGAATTTAAAGAGATTTCAGGTGATAGCAAAGACATTTTAAAAGATTTTAAGAGATATCCAGAGATTTAAAAAGATTTTGAAGAACTTCAGAGGATTTCAATTGATTTTAAGTCTAGAATTATCCTATATATTAATTGCAAAATGGTGAGTATAGGTACCTGACGACCTGTATTGTAAACATTTCGAAATGTAACGCTTTATTAAAGAAATAAAAAGTGCCTTCATATTAACCCACATATTATTAGCGTTTGTTGGTTCACTATTTAATTTAGTTTTCCTCGTTATGACGTCAGCCACCATTAATTCAGGGAACTCTTACATCAAAGCGTTTATGTATTTTTATCAAACAGGGTTTAATTTGAAAATGTGTTAGGTAACAATCACTTTCCAGTTAATTTACTGGAAAGGAATCTTTTGTTAGCTTCTGACGTATTTTACAATCTTAAAAATGTGCCGCGGATGGCAATATAACTAATTAATTAAACATCTTGTCAAATTTTTATTTCTCAAAATTACATTGCTATTAGACTGATTCTTGCCAAGTGGGAGTCAGTGTTTTATTGTTCCAATTCATTCATTTATTTTTAAGTATCCTTCCTAATTATCATTCTGTATAAAAATAGACTTTACAGTGGTCAAGGGCTTAACTTTATCTTTCTTATTTTATATATTCGAATCTTTATGACCGAATCCATTCAACTTCAGGCAAGTTCTACATTTGAAATTCTAGAATTTTTCTGGGAGAAAATATGTTGTTTTTTTCAGAGAAATGTAGGCGATACCTTGCGATATGTGGAAAAAATGTCTATGAAGTTATGGGTATTTGTATTTTTTGCTTTGTTTTCTTTAACTTCAAACCTAATTAAGATATTTCAGATTTCTTCCCAGATTTTGGTAATAGCGTTTATCATCTTCTTTCGAAATCCCCGAAAAAATTTAAAAAACGATGAAAATTAACATAATGGCAGCCGCTTTTCTACAAACATTTCCCGATGATTTTCTCAAAAATAAACCTAACATCTTGTAAGTTCTATGCGCGCGAAATGAATTTTGTGGCCAGGAGAATTTTTGTTATATACTACAATTTTTTAATTTTCAATTATTTAAAAAATATGACAGTTATTTAAAGCTCTTTGGAGGGTGTAAAAGAATATTAAGAGGTTTCGAAAAGATTTCTAGGTGACTTTAAAGGATTAAAAAAGTTCTTTTATTAATATTGGGGAATTTAAAGAGATTTTAAGTAAGTGTGAGGACCCGAGTAAAAATGTTTCGTCTTCAAGTGCTCTTGGCTTCCTCTTATATTGGTCTTAAGACCACTTGAGATGTTGATGTCTTGCTCAGTCTCATAACTGAGACGAAATCCTTGCTGACCTTTTTTAATAGCTTTGAGAAAAAAAAATA